>CM060959.1:40783862-40866362 GCA_030765055.1 Mantis religiosa | reverse complement strand
AATTATTATTATTATAATAATTATTATTATTATAATAATTATTATTATTATAATAATTATTATTATTATAATAATTATTATTATTATTATAATTATTATTATTATTATAATTATTATTATTATTATAATTATTATTATTATTATAATTATTATTATTATTATAATTATTATTATTATTATAATTATTATTATTATTATAATTATTATTATTATTATAATTATTATTATTATTATTTGCTTTATTCATATATATATAGTTTCGTTTTGAGTAGTAGTTAGGTTGCATTAAACGAATGCTCCGTTTATGTTAATTTATTCTGGTAGCCAAGGTTCTTCCGGTTTGTCCTTTATACGGTGTCCCACATTCACAGGCAATGCGGTACACTCCCGGAACTTGGAACTCTAGTTTGTCCTTCACAGGTCTCAACAGATGTTTAATTTTCGGAGGTGGTTTGTGCATGATTCTCTTGTATTTCGCCAGAATTCTTTTGCTTTTGCAGGATAGATTGCTGGTAAATGTGATACAGGCTGTAGCGGTAATCTTATCTGACAGGTTTCCCTTTCCTAGCTTTGGTGATCGAGGCTTCAACGTCATATTCGGAGTAGCCGTTTTGATCGAAAGTGAATCTCAGGTATTGTAATTACTGTTTTGAGTGGCTGGGATCTCCAGGGGGTAATAGGAAACGGTGCGGGCCTAAGAACTTCGTGGAACTCCAGTGGATGATGGGGGAAAGGGAGTTGCTTGAAGGAGATTGCTGGAATAAGCACAGATGGAGATTGGGAATTAAGGGTAGCCACAGAAAGGTGGAGAAGACACTAAACTTAAAAGGTAAGTCTAGCAGTTATTTTAAAGTCTAAAATGCTATTTCACTTATTTGTTCCCTGTAAAACATAGGCCAAAAGCCTTTCACTCTGACAGCAGCGTTTAGAAAACAGTAATATTACTTTTGGTTTCCTTGATTTTCTTTGGCAGTGCTTAATTCCTTGATCATTCATATTCCACACTAGCTCTGCTTTGAACTAAGAAACAGCATACATATCTATGAAGAAAGATCAGGTCCAAAGGGAGGAATGTGAGATAGATCTTCTCCACAGACAGTTGACAAGCATGCTTCACACATATAAAGTATGTTGGGTTGAAACTGAGAAGCGAAGAAAAGAGGGACAAGGACTAAAATTAAGCAGAGTGGTAGATAGAGGTAAGGGGCGATGCCTTAGCGTGCAGAGGCCTTTTACTACGCCTCTTTTACTACAGTCTGATCTATAGAAATCTGAACCATTTCAATAGGCCATAGCTTTTTAACCAATAATAAAACACAAGTGCAACTTTGGGACAATATAATACACAATTGGGAGATTACACTACACTATTTACATCTCAGAGGAAATGTTGGAAGTGTCCTCCACCAGCATCTATATATGTTTGCACTCGTCTCACCATATTCCCTGAAGTTTTACAGAGATGAAGCAAGATTGAGTAGCGAGCCATGTATCTAAAGACAACATGGAAATTATAACCAGTTTCCTTGATAGTCGAATAATCTCAAAAGGTCTGTGACCGCCCAGATCCCCTGAATAACTTCACCGGATATTTTCTTGTGGGTGTATCTAAAAATATAGTGTACAAGAATAGACCACGGACAACTGATGTTCTCAAGGTATCCATTCGAACCAAAATAAATGATATTGGCGAGGACACTCTCTGTAAATCTTCAGAGAATATGGTGAGACGAGTGCAAACATGTATACTTGCTGGTGGAGGACACTTCCAACATTTTCTCTGAGATGTAATTAATGTAATTTAATATACCAATTGTGTATTACATTCTCCCAAATTTGCGACTATTGCAGTGGTTCAGGTTTATATGGATCAGGATCGCACTGTATTTACCTTGCCAACATATACTGCTGTCCATGATTCCATTGCACTGGATGTCGGAATGAGGTAATAATGCATTGTAAAGAGAACTTGGTTTGGAGACCTCATTCATAAAATGCAGTATCCAACACAGAAGCTGTGCAAAACTTGTGAACAAGGTATTCCATGGTTCTCTTTGTTGAATATGAATACAGTAAATCATAAAAATGCAGTGTTGTGTCAGTCCATATTTTGGATGAGATGGCAAAGCTTCTTTGGCAGCATAGTCCTCCTGTAGTTTAACAATAAAATTGTTGCTAGAAGCAAAACTGTTCCCGGGTTAGACTACAGCGGAAGCAATGCTTCTACACTAAAGTGAAATTTTGCAACGAAAGATTCCACAAAAGTCTTTTATTTATAACCATGCGTCAGACAGGATAATAAAGCTAGGCTTTTTAAAGTTTAGCTCCGTATGGTGAAGGCGCAGTTATTATCTGAGCACTTAAACACTCTACGCTGCATTTCACTGACTTCAAAGAAACTAGTAAACGAAATAATGAGTCCACTGGGAAGCATTCTTGCGAGGGATAAGAGGGTGTATGAAAAGCCTCCAACATCAATGAATTAGGCGAGATATAAACCCAGAAGTTTTTTCTAGTCATCTGCTATCAGTAGTGTAGAAAAGAATGCAGAGTAATGTAGTTGAGAAACAATTTCATGCCCGAAAATTATAAAAAATGTTGCAACTAAAGGAAGCTATTTATGAATAATCTATAAACAGACTCATATTCTATATAAACTGACAATAAGTTATTAAAACGAAAAGATAAAGAAATTCTGTGATTGTACATTCATTTTGGTATACTATATACATTTCATTTATTAATTTATGTCTATGTTAAAATCCAATTAAGTAATTAACTGTCTTTTAACATTGACATACTGAAATTCATATTGCAATTCACCAGTTGCACAAAATAAAACGGTGAATAGCGTAGAGTATACGCCAAGCGTGTTCAGTGTTCCTCGCAATGAAAATATTCTTTCCTTTTATTACAGCCCTCCAAAGTAAGTCATATCATACCTGAACTTGGTAAATTGTTGCTCAATTGAGCCCAGGATCCATAGGGTTTAGAGCTATCTGACATTCCGTCCTTAAGAGTAAGGGAAAATCTTGGAATGAGCTTTATCCAGGTTTACCACCCTGACAAATACTTGAACTTGGAAACACTGGAATGTGAGAAAAATAATAATTGTATTTTATTATTAATATTTCTTCCTTTCTGTATTTGTTTATGACATTCTATAAATCTATAGCTCCCATCGTCCCTCTGTATATTGGCTGTGAATGGACAATTAATTTTACTAAGAAGTTTTATTTCTAACATTTGAAGCGGTTTTATACATCGTTAATCTACAGTAGGGGATCAACGGTTTGACTTCCCTTCTGAAGGACAGAGGGACGTGTTGAAAGCACAATGCTTGCCTTTATCTACACACCTTTGAAAAATCAAAATTCATGGGTTTGCTTTCTCACAGGGCAATGAAATTCATACCATCTAACAAGCAACTATTTCTTAATATGTTGATAAAACAAAACATGTAATATCAATTCATAACTTTTCTCAGATGCTTTCTAAGTTGACGTCAACAATCGAAATGTGCTAAGCATATGTTATTATTTAGTTGCACATAACCGCCATAATTGTTTTCACAAAGAATCCAATTTTTTATGAGAAATAAAGTACTCAGTGATGTATAAAATGACCATGTTAGAATTTTTACATAGTGAAGCATATAGACAAAAAAATGTTGAATTTGAATATTTTATATTTTTAAAAATTCAAAATGTTTTACCTGAAAATATCTTGGGTCATTTTATTAAACATAATCGTTTGTGATACTACAAAAAGTTTCAGACCTCTGATATAAGTGGTTTTTGAGAAATGTGTACCCAAACGTGTAAAATTTCAACTTGTGGGAAAATGCAATAAACGAAAACAATAGGTTTTTCAGCTAACTCACCAAAGTTACCGCATTGCTGCACCATAATCCTGTACCTTTATGTACCAGTTTGGATAAAAATGATAGCTCTACAGTTACAAAACTCTTCTGAGCTCCACTGTTATCTACGCAAAAGCTGTTGTCATCATCTGGTTGAATGTGAGACAATTTTTTTTTCCTGAATATTTACTGCAACTAGGAAGGTTAGATACACTTTCAATGTCACTGTTCTTTGAGTATTTACGACAAAACGCTGCCTTTCTCCAACCAAAACCCTTAACTCTACCCATATTTATAGCAAAGCTTCAAACCACCTTGAATAAATAACACTCAAATCGATAATTTGAACTGTAAACAAAACTGCAACTATAATCCACATGTACTTGAAATGTAAACAATTCACCATATTGTGAGAGCCTTCTGAAAATACACATGCAGCCACATCTGCAGCAGAGATACCAACAAAGCATAAAATTTACCGCATAACTCTCCTGCCACAAATTACAAAGTTATAACAATTTTAATTTCAATGGTTATGTATGTATATAAAAGGGGACGTGGACATGGTGACGCCATATTTAAATCATCAAGGGTTTAAGTATTAAGAATACCCATACTGCAATATATCATTGGATTCGTAAGATCTTGCAGATTTTTATAAGACATAAAACAAACATTCGATTTTTTGAGGCATTCACACGGCCCACGGAAGACTTGCTTTGGATGTTTACATCTGAAAAGGACCCGTTAGCTGCTGTAAGTTTTAAACACACGGCATTGGTCCATAAACTGGCATGTTTCTTCTAGACCACCGATTCCTGAGTGATTACAATAACGATGTCGGTCGGTATGCAGTACTAGCCAATACTGTGATTTCCCTTTTCGCCTCCATGTAGCGGAAGTTTCCAGTAAGTAGTAGCAAGCTTGTATATTCATGTGCGCTATAGCCGGATATATTCTTCCTCTCTTCAGTTGTTTGTCTGCTCTGAGTGCTTGATGGTGGTTAGTGTAGCTCTTAGCGCACGGAAGATTTTTGAGGCCTATAGCTGTGCTATACTTGCGATCTCTGTAAACCAGTGAGCTACAGATTAGACAAAATAGATGTGAAAGTATACACTATTAACTGATGTTAAACAAGCTGCATTTTATGTAAAAAATACTAAAGGACACGGCTATTATATAGGTAATATTTTTGTTTTCCTATACCAGGCAGCTCTCTAACAACGAGGTCTCGAGTTGAATGCTGATTAAGATGTTATTGTTTATAGTGTGGAGTTGCTTCTGATATATAACACAGTATTTCCTATACATCTCGCGTACGTCACAAGCCCCAGAACACGTATATCTCCAATTTAAAACCACTAAGCTTTTCACTCTGGAACAGGCCGGTGCTTCAGCCGAAATAAAACACAATCGAGGCAAACTTAAAGTGGCGAGAGGCGAGTGATCGTGCATTGTTTTGCAGTGCTTAAAGAAAGAAACCCGGATTTGTCTATAAAACATTGAGAAAGAAACTGGTGATCTCCTTGGTGTTTTCGAAAGTAGTGTACACAGTGTTAGAATAGAACAGCAAGCATTCGGAACTCTAAGAACACCGGGGAAATAGCGTAAATGCAAACAGCGCGTGGAGAAATACGACAATTTTACGAAAGGTGCTATACGTAGTAAAGTTCATGCTCATTTTTTCAGAAGTGAACCAACTCATAGATTTAATAAGTTAATGTGGAACCCAGCTCTATTTATTGTCTAGAAGTTAGCGCTGCAATTGTTGTGAAACTTAGTGCGTACATGTAGCGTCCAACACGTGGCGAGTTGAGCCAGCTCCGCCTTGTATACAGCAGGATTAAACTACCGTGAGGTAGAGTATAGACACTCTAATTCCCGTTTCACATAAATTGTCCCGTATCTCTTAACGGTCACGTGACCTCAGCACCTCTTATTGGCTGCTATTGCAGTATAGACTGTTTTGCGGTAACAATTAGTTCGTTATTTAACATGGTGATATATCTTTATATGTTTGAAGAGAATTGTCAAATTTATATTTTCGTAACTGTTTGAAATAAATACATTAGGCAACAGAGTTTATTTATCTGAAATGCATGTTAATTCTTAAACGAAGTAAAGAGGAGGTTCCTTTACTCGCAAGCACATGGTACGATAGCACGTGATTTAGCGGTAGTGATGACATTTGTTTATATGACTTTTATCAATGACCTTGTTTTGAACTGGATTAGTCTATATCTTCATTCGAAAGTGTGCTGTGCCTAGTACGAGAGCTAAATTATTTTATTGATCGTTTATTGCGCGTGTACTTATCAGATGTATAAGGGCAGAGTATACCACCAGTGTTTCGCTGAAGCATCGCAAGGGGAAACCTTTACAAAGCGGCGGAAAAGGAATTGTGGTGCATCTGTTTAATGCATTCACAGAGAAGAATCCGTCTTTGTCAGTGAGAGAAGTCAAACAGCTGTGCTCTGAACTTAAAGGTGTATTAGATGCGTAGGAACATCGCGACATAAAATTGAGACAACAGGACAACTTACCATTCCAGGGGCGATATTGCTGTGTGGTAAAGAAGTTGTTAAAGGACACTCAGACTGTACCGGGATACAAATCGCAAAATATACTACCTTGACGAGACCTGGGTGAACAAAAGACACACGACAAGTATGGCGTGACAGGACTTTTAAGACTGAAAGACAAGTATTTTTGCAGGGAATGTGTTTTGGTTTTAAAACTCCCAGTGGAAAAGGCCGCAGGCCTTTCATTATAAACTTGTTTCAGTTTCATTGCTTATTCATTCAGTGTCAACTTGCTTAGTTTCATTATAAACTTCATTATTTTTGCATGCCTTCATATTCGTATTTGCATGATCTTAACTATCTTCCGGTAATTATTATGACGTGTACTGCAGTTTTAAATGTGACGGGACGGCACCGCCTGTGGGCTATGGCGCAAAAGCATTAGCCAATTTGGGCGAGGGGGAAGGTAGTTGCACGCGGAGTGATACATGTCAGCGGGGCAAGATTATATGAAACAGATTAGCAGGACATTCTTTTACACTGATACAGTTTATAGACGAAGTGCACCAAAAGCTTGATAATTCAGAAAAATGTATCGGAATATTCCTCGACCTGTCTAAAGCTTTCGATTTAGTTTATCATGGAATACTATTAAAGAAACTATCTCATTATGGAATTAGGGAAACTGCAAATAACTGGTTTGTCTCCTACTTGAGAGAGCGAAGGCAAATAATAGAAATAGAGTTTGTTGATAAAACCATACAGGAAATAAGAACTATAAAATCAAAAGCTGCTAGCATAAACTGTGGAGTTCCGCAGGGTTCAGTTTTAGGGTAATTGCTATTTATTTTGTACATTAATGATTTGGCACTTTATTCACAAAATTCTTTAAAATGCTCCTTATTTGCAGATGATACGAGCCTCTTGATATTAGGTCAAAATGATGAGGAGCTCAAAGAAAATGTAATAAATAATTTGAAAGAAGTATCAATTTGGTTTCAAAATAACAAGCTAGTTATAATTAAGGATAAGATTCAGGCATTGGGTTTCCATAATAAAATGAATAAGGCAGTTAATTTACCTGAAATTATAATGGATGAAAATGAAGTTAAATATACAGGAAAGACAACATTTTTAGGAGTTTGGATGGCGACAGTCTAAATTGGAATATACATATTGAAAGTCTAATGAATAAATTAAGTAGAATTTGTTTCCAAATATCAATTTTGAAGCACAGTGTAAATTTGAATACATTAAGAATAGCCTATTTTGCAAATTTTCAATCATTAATTTCTTATGGTGTAGCAGTATGGGGAAATAGTAGTAGCATTATCAAAGTATTTAGTAACCAAAAAAGGGTAATTAGAATTATGATGAATTTAAAGAGAACCATTTGAACAATGGTTCAAAAAATTAGGCATATTGTCATTACCAAGCATTTACCTTTTAGAAATAATAGTACAGGTTAAAACGAACTTAGATAAATTCCAAAAAAGCAATGATATTCATGACCATAACACGAGAAATAGTTCAAGCTTACATGTCACCTATCATAAAAAGAAAATGTATGAGCACAGTTTTAAATTCAACGGAATTCATATCTACAATAAACTGCCAGCTGAAATAAAAAACATTGAGTCCTTCACAAAGTTTAAAGCCACATGAAAGAAGTATTTGTTACAAAAGTTTTAATACTCAGTAGAAGAGTATTTAAATGACAAAGGGTAGGAATAAAATGAATGTAAATTTTAATTATTTATTTGGTTATTATGCTTAACAACTTATTGCAATTCTTGTTTTTGTTACTATTTTTGTGTAGTTAGTAATTTGACAATTCCACATCATGAATGTATGATTTACGGATGCAATAAATGAATATGAATATGAACACTGAATCATTACACTACTACGGGCAGGGAAGAAAAATTTAAGCTGTAGTGAAAATACATTACCTTTTTAAAAAGCAGAAAAATATTTTGCAATGTACCACGTTCAGAATGGTAGAATCTGAGGTTGAATATTCTGAACCGAAATTTTGTTTCATCCTATAGTTTAGGACGTTAAGACGAGTTTACTGCTCGGAAAATATTTGTTGAAAAAAGTTTATCGCATTCTATTGAAATTGCTCTGGTAGTTCAGCACACAGTGTGATCTTCCAGTCAGCAATCACGTTTGTAAACTTTGGCTGTGCTTGTTGACGCTGTGCAGCTCTTCATTTTGTCGAGCTAACAGCATTTATCTTTCTGTGCAGAAGTTGTCGTAGGTTGGCATTTGCCTCCGTCGAATCATTATTTCACACCGGACAGGACGTCGCTGCTAGCTGCTCGGATGTAGAGTCAAACTCATTATTCCCATGCATCCTGCTCCCGATTGTCACGTGACAAAGCGCAGGGTAGAAGTCAAGTCTAGGTTCACTTGATTGTGTAACCGTTCATTAGGGTTTAGCTTCAGTAAACGAAATGACAACAAGGAGCAAAATGAATGAATAAACATTGTCTGGTAAACATTTGCTTAAATGGCATGGGCACTGCCCTCCCTGTGTAGTTACACATATTACTTCATTTAGTTGACTTTGTCTGCAACAGTTAAATTATTAATACTATTTATATAGCTGGCACCTACTTCTGCCGTATAGTAAAATAAAACCTTATTAACGGTACGTCCGGATAGCCTGGACCACGTTAAGCCAGAAACTACGTTTTTAAAATATATGAATGTCTGTTCCGATGTTGATCATGAAATTATTTACAATGACGCAAGCTATAAACTGATTACAGAGGAAGGAATTATTGCATCATGCAGTGTTAATGAAACTGAAAGAGTAATCAGACTCAGACAGTGTTGATGAACCAGCTGTAGTTATGACCCACGTACAAGCAGCAGCAAACATAGAAAAGTTATTACTTTATTTCGAGAGTCAAGGCGATACTTTGCAAAAAGAACTTCTAATGTTAAAGCGGATGCGAGATCATGCTGCTCGTAAGTGATACACTAAACTGAGACGCAGTAAATGCCAACACTAGGCTATTACTGCATACAGTGCTTGTGCTGTTAGGCTGAAAGCACGGCGATAATTATTTAATTTCATTAAAAATATTTTGTTTGTATGTACATTTTTTATAATTTTTCCGTCATTTTCTAGACAACCCGGATTTACATTAAGTCGGGTTGGCCCTGGTCCCAGTTGATCCGTGTAAATAGGATTCCCGTGTAATAGGACATTTCGAAATCTTGCAATCTTTAACTCTAAATGTTTGTTACTTTTATTGGTGTCTTAATAATTACAATAAGAATAAAATTCTATAAACTGCTCTCATCATCATCAGCCTCAACCTCGCGATTTCCAGAATGAGGTTTCGTGACCTGTTCTGCTCTCCATTATCAGTCCACCCCGAATGAAATCTATTAAGATATATCTTCCCTTAAAATAAATCAGTGTCACATAGCAAATAAGACGTATACCTAAAACATTGTTACTTATCTGGCTGTGGAATAATTAGGAAACTATCAAGTTTTATCATTTTAGGACCTAGGTTCACTCTGGGCACTTGTCTCATTCACATGTTTTAAAGATCCGAATTCCGCTGAGTGGTTAAATCAGCGGCTGGCAGATCGCTCGCATATTTTTGACACCAGTGGCGGTCAGAAGGTAACCGCACGTATTTTTAGAACTATGACGTTCGGTTACGTCAATTTGGCTTAATATGATTGTGGGACGGTTACGTAGTGTTCTAATTCGGGACCACCGGCGTAATGCCGAGTCGACTCGGTAACGTCATAGATAATCGGCATATCCAAAGATCACTAAGTACAACCTTAAGGGTTCGGATTCAGTAAAGTTCAGGTCGAGTTCAGTTCAGGACAGCTCACATCTATTATGTGATATCGCCCTCTACTGACGGCGACGCCCACGCATCCTCAGCCATACATAGAGCTCCGCATCATTAAGTTAAGCCCTCAAGAATAAGTAATATGTTGTGGAATCACTTCTTTTACTCCTAAGAATCTTCAGGTCTAAAGGAATGTGTTGTAATTCATTTGTACTACCAATCAGAGTTAGTGTCCTGTAAACAGGATTAAACATGGATCGTACAAACCTGTATTGTTCCCGTCTCCGGAGTTCGATCCTCTACCTCCTAGCTCCTAGCCTGGGTTATCATTTCGCCCAACAATCTGATCCCCCATCCTTCCAGCCAAGGCCCCAGTTACTTAACCGCAGTATCAGGCAGCGATTAGGAGGCGGCGAAGTAATTAATAATAATAATAATAATAATAATAATAATAATAATAATAATAATAATAATAATAATAATAATAATAATAATAATAATAATAATAATAATAATAATAATAATAATAATAATAATAATAATAATAATAATAATAATAATAATAATAATAATAATAATAATAATAATAATAATAATAATAATAATAATAATAATAATAATAATAATAATAATAATAATAATAATAATAATAATAATAATAATAATAATAACAATAATAACAATAATAACTATAATAACTATAATAATAACTATAATAACTATAATAACTATAATAACTATAATAACTATAATAACTATAATAACTATAATAACTATAATAACTATAATAACTATAATAACTATAATAACTATAATAACTATAATAACTATAATAACTATAATAACTATAATAACTATAATAACTATAATAACTATAATAACTATAATAACTATAATAACTATAATAACTATAATAACTATAATAACTATAATAACAACAATAACAACAACAATAATAATGCTTTATTATCACCTTATGTTTTACAGGCATTGTTGAAAACAGGCAAGTCGTCAATTATATACAATTAAAGTTGCTGGATATTTTGATATCTGAAACTTAGGTGATGTTATTCTAAATGTATAATGTCTTGTACACCTAATACAATGTCTAGGTTTTAGTCATAAGTATTGTAAAATAAGAAACTAGCACTCAAACAATAAATTCTGAAGTTGTAGTCTTAGTTTAGAAACTCATCAAGTGAATAAAAAACATTATTAATTAAATATGATTTCAAGAAAAAATTTGAATTTTGTTAAGTTACTAGACACTTTAACTTCTGCTGGGAGTTTGTTATATAGCTTGGCTCCCATGTAACTAGGCAACTTGTCACACAGGTGGAGTCTATACATCATAGTAGCGAAATTAATCTTGTTTCTTGTGTTGTGGTTATGAATATCCGAATTTGTTTGCAATGGGATGTATTTTATCATATATAAAATTGTTTTGTATATGTGCAGGCTTGTCAGCGTCATTATTTTTTGCTGAAGAAAGGTTTCCCTACATGATTCTTTAGTTTTTAAATTAGATATATATCTAATTGCTCTTTTCTGTAAAGTAAAAGTTTTGTGTGAATTTAATTTCGAAGTATTGCCCCAGATCTCCAGACCATATGAGATTTGTGACTGAATGAGGGAGAAATAAATCATTCTAATATTTGCTTCTGGGACATAGTTCTTTAGACACTTTAAGAGAACTAAATTTTTACTTTGTTTTAATGCTAATTGGTCAACATGGGGTGTAAAAGATAATTTTTTGTCTAGTGTGACCCCAAGATAATTAAAAAGGAGGATAAGTTAATTGAAATGCTTTGCTAAACTAATAAAAAATCTTGTAATATTAGTGTGAAATTAGAATGGATAAAGTAATGATTAAAATAACGGTTGAGTTAAAGAATATAATTTAATATATCATACATACTAGCATCCAGGCAAGGCAGAGAAAATATTCTTGTCAAAATCTGCACACTTTGGAGAGACAGGAAGGGAGGACCGTTACTCTCTTTGTGAAAGGAAAGGTTCAATGCCTGAGAACTATAGAACAGTTACCAGCCAGGAATTTGTTGGGACAAAAAGGTTTTCAAAATGTGGCAGAGCATGAAAGCTAAAGGGATTTACTTCTCTGATTTGATAACGATGTATACCGTTACAAACAACTCAGGTTAGGCGTTCCCCAACTCAGGGTTATCTGAACGTCAATGAGGTAAATAAGTTTTGCAAACCAATGCAAAAATTCGAAATAAATGAGAGACCAATAATAATGTAAAATTTGAGAAGAGTGAACTATTTTGTTCAGGTGATAAAGTTAGAGAGGGGATCAGAATAAGGTTTGGTTCGAACTGAATCGCGAAGTAGGAAAAACTTACCTAAAAGTTGATACTTACGAGAGGAAAGACGTGTGAGTACGCGTTAAGGAGAAGCGAAGATTTATAAGTCCGAAATGCAGGGAAGTTAAGAATAGCACAGCCAGCGTAAGTGAAGTCAGCATTAGAAATTCATACAGCAAAGTAGTCATGGACAAAGAAGTAATAGAAACGGCGCGGAAGTAACTTTAAACAAGTAATCCAGGGTTTACAGTAAATTGAATTTATGTTAGAAATTTTACTAACAGGTGGTCACCGATACAAGTCAATCAGGATCACACAAACGTAGTAAGAATTAAGTTAAATAATTTGGCAACGAACAAAAATGTTAATACAACTGAGTAGCCAACAACCACCAAAATCCATTTCCTACAACCATACACCTCAGGGTAAGAGAACTCATAGCTCCAATTAGAACCCAAATAAAATGAGCACCCAATCAATTTAACTCTGGTATAAGGGTTTGCCGCAACAGTTCTTCCACAACCAACCCCAACTTAGCAGATGGTCGAGTCGCCGTTTTCTGCTACATCTAAGGCCAGAAATATGGTTTCGTTCCTTCCAACTCAATTCCCTCTCTCCTTACTTTTATTTAAATTCTAATTAATATAATAATGAGATACGTAGTCTCGCCAAAATTTTATGTCCAAATTTAATCATGTAGTCTTATGACCCTGACTCCTTTCGGCATTTTAAGAGGCATGTCTCTTAAGTCAGTACCGTTTTGCGATTCCGCCGCCGCAGCACTACGGTCAGCGTTTCGCGCATACGCGCTGGTTACCTTCATCTCTTGTCTACGCACTGATGTCATTACAGTCTGATTCTTCATTGTATACGTTGGTTACTGAGTGTTTAAGATGCCTCCAACAATCGTGAGTCCCGCCGATTGTGAAGTACGGGCTGTTTTAGGATTTCTTTGTGCTAAAGGAATAAAACCGATCGATATTCATCCTGAGATATGTGAAGTTCACGGACAAAACATTATGAGTGGTGGAATGGTAAGGAAATGGGTGAGAGCATTTAAAGATGGCCGCACAAATGTGCATGATGAAGAACGGAGTGGGCGTCCTTCGGTTGTTACTGAAGATTTGGTGCAGAAAGTGGACGAAAAGGAGAGAGAAAACAGACGCTTTACAATTTCATTGTTGTGCGACTATTTTCCTCAATATTCTCATAGTGTTGTGTATCGCATTGTGACCGAGGACTTGAAGTACCGGAAATTGTGTTCTCGTTGGATTTCGAAAATGTTGACGGATTTGCACAAAACCCAACGTTTAGGCAGTGCATTGATTTTCCTTGAGTGGTACCATAGTGAATGTGAAGATTTTTTAGACAAAATTGTTACTGGTGACGGAACGTGGGTGGCCTACGTCACACCAGAATCGAAAAAACAATCCATGGAAAGGTAACATTCATGATCACCCACAAAAGTGAAGTTTAAGCACACAACTTCTGCCCGGAAAATCATGTGCACAATTTTTTGCGACAGAAAATTAGTATTGTAGTGGAGTTTCTGCCTCGTAATCAGACAAACAATGCAGCGTCTTATTGTGAGACATTTAACAATCTGCGCCGTGCAATCCAGAACAAAAGACGTGGCAAGTTGAGTAAGGGTATCGTTTTGCTGCATGACAATGCCCGTCCACATGTGGCTAATCGGACCAAACATCTCCTCAGATCTTTTCAATGGGAAACTCTAGATCATCCTCCATACAGACCTGATCTGGCGCCTAGTAACTACCATTTGATCATGCACTTAAAGAAACATCTGGGCGGTTAGCGTCTTCAAGACGATAACGAAGTCAAAACAGTTGTGATACAGTGGTTAACAGGTCAGGCGGCAGAATTTTATGAGGAGGGTATTCAAAAACTTTTGCCATGTTATGACAAGTGCCTCGATATTCACGGAAATTATGTAGAAAAGTGGATTATGGTACAGGCTTTCATGTAAAAATAAAATTATTGCGATATCTATGCACGTCTTTTTTAAATTCCAAAACAGTACTGACTTAGAAAACATGCCTCGTATTTCGCAGTGTGACCCCATGCGTCTGGGAGCAGTCTGTGAGCTCTTCTTCATTCGGAAGGACTTTTGTATAACTTTATATAATTGTTAAATGAGAAGGGATACTATTAATATATTGGGCTATAAACAACGCACTAAAGTTGGACCATTCGCACATTGTTATTCATGGCTTTTGCTACCCCGTCGGTACAAGCATAACTTTTAAAGTATTGCTTGTTTTGTTTTCAAACGAACTATTTAAAAGGACCTTTATTGGAGGACTTGATGGCTTTGGCTTCCTGTTTCAAAAGAGCAGAGGAGGCGCTAGTGATCTAATTTCATGTGAAGTCCAACATTAAATTTGATTTGTGAGACACAAAGACCACGCTTTTAATCAGTTAAATCCTATTTGGACGGACGCGACAATGCCTCGGTTGTCACTACCACTGCCTATACTGTCCTCACAGAGAGCATATGGTATCTTTCCCATAAACTTGTTAAAAGTCAATCATTTCCACACACGGATGCATGTAGCAATAAAAAGGACCGTCACATTGATTTCAAATACTATTGCACATGTCTGCTCTTGTATAATCAGCAAGTAATGGTGTAATTTACATTCACATGCAGTACCTGATAATGATAGTTATTATTTTGATGAAGCAATAATTCAAACGTAATTCCATGTTACGGCTCCGTGACGTCATTTGCAGTCTGGGCAGGGCATTGATTCCAATCAGAGATTTCGAACATGCGTCACATTTCTCTACAATATACGAGATGCCTACAATTCGCTTTGTGTTTGCAGCTTATGTAAAATGGCAGTGATTGTCATTGGTACAAAGGATTTGTCAAAAATGGTACACCTACATTAAAATGTGATTATTGGAAATTAAAAGTTGAAGCTTTGTGTTTAAGTGTCATGATGCTGATTATGATGATTTAAGGGCACTCAACTCAAAAGTCTTCAGCGCCCTTTTAAAAACTGTATTTCACTTTACTATTCTTCTTTTGATTTAACTTATCTTTAACATTGCTTTGCTTTGCATTAGCTTTGCTCTGACTTTCCTCTAGCTCCTCTTTGGTTTAGCTTTAGCTTTACCCTGACTTCACTTTTCTCTGCTCTAGTTGTGCTCTGGTTCCACTTTGGCTTTGCTCTGGCTTTGCTTTGGCTTTATTCAGACTCCGCTCTGGCTTCTCTCCGGCTTTACCCTAACCTCATTCTAACTCCACTCTAAAATCACTCTAACTTGGCTCTGGCTTGGCTCTGACTAGGTTCCGGCACAACTTCGGTCCTGCTCTGGCTTCGCTCAAGCTTCGCTCTGGCTTCACGCTAATTTCATACCGTACCTTAACTCTGGTTAGGCCCCGGTCACAACTCCGGTCCCTCTCTGGCTCCGCTTTGGCTCCGCTCTGGCTAAGCTCTGGCTAGCCTCTGCTTTTTCTCTGGCTTTGCTCTTAGTTTTGCTCTGGCTTTGCTCTCGAGTTTGCTCTGGTTTTGCTCTCGGTTTTGCTCTTGTTTTGCTCTGGCATTGTTTTGACTCCGTCTGGCTCCGCTCTAGATCCGCTCTGTATTTGCTCAGGCTCCACTCGGGCTCCGCTCTGGCTTTGCTCTGGCTTCGCTCGGGCTCCACTCTGATTTTGCTTTAGCTTTTCTCTCGCTCCGCTCCAGCTTTACTTTGGCTTTGCCCTGGCTCCACTCTGGCTTTGCTCTGGCATTACTTTGGCTTTGCTTTGGACCTGCTCTGGCTCCGCTCTGACTTTGCTCTAGCTTTGCTATGGCTCCACTCTGGCTTTGCTCTCGCTCCGCTGTAGCTTTACTTCGGCTTTTGTCTGGCTCCGCTCTGCCTTTGCTCTGGCTTCACTCGGGCTCCACTCTGGTTTTGCTTTAGCTTTGCTCTCGCTCCGCTCAAGCTTTACTTTGGCTTTGCCCTGGCTCCACTCTGGCTTTGCTCTGGCATTGCTTTGGCTTTGCTTTGGACTTGCTCTGGCTCCGCTCTGACTTTGCTCTAGCTTTGCTATGGCTCCACTCTGGCTTTGCTCTCGCTCCGCTGTAGCTTTACCTCGGCTTTTGTCTGGCTCCGCTCTGCCTTTGCTCTGGCTTCACTCGGGCTCCACTCTGGTTTTGCTTTAGCTTTGCTCTCGCTCCGCTCCAGCTTTACTTTGGCTTTGCCCTGGCTCCACTCTGGCTTTGCTCTGGCATTACTTTGGCTTTGCTTTGGACCTGCTCTGGCTCCGCTCTGACTTTGCTCTAGCTTTGCTATGGCTCCACTCTGGCTTTGCTCTCGCTCCGCTGTAGCTTTACCTCGGCTTTTGTCTGGCTCCGCTCTGCCTTTGCTCTGGCTTCACTCGGGCTCCACTCTGGTTTTGCTTTAGCTTTGCTCTCGCTCCGCTCAAGCTTTACTTTGGCTTTGCCCTGGCTCCACTCTGGCTTTGCTCTGGCATTGCTTTGGCTTTGCTTTGGACTTGCTCTGGCTCCGCTCTGACTTTGCTCTAGCTTTGCTATGGCTCCACTCTGGCTTTGCTTTGGCTTTGCTTTGGCTTTGCTGTCACTCCGTTCTAGCTTTAGTTTGGCTTTGCTCTGGCTCCACTCTGGCTTTGCTTTGGCTTTGCTCTGGCTCCGCTCTGGCTCCACTCTGGCTTTGCTCTGGCATTGCTTTGGCTTTGCTTTGGACTTGCTCTGGCTCCGCTCTGACTTTGCTCTAGCTTTGCTATGGCTCCACTCTGGCTTTGCTTTGGCTTTGCTTTGGCTTTGCTGTCACTCCGTTCTAGCTTTAGTTTGGCTTTGCTCTGGCTCCACTCTGGCTTTGCTTTGGCTTTGCTCTGGCTCCGCTCTGGCTTTGCTCTGGCTTTGCTCTGGCTCCGCTCTGGCTTTGCTTTGGATTTGCCTTGGCTTTGCTGTTACTCCGCTCTAGCTTTACTTTAGCTATGCTCTGGCTCCGCTCTGGCTTTGCTTTGGCTTTACTTTGGCTTTGCTGTCACTCCGTTCTATCTTTAGTTTGGCTTTGCTCTGGCTCCACTCTGGCTTTGCTTTGGCTTTGCTCTGGCTCCACTCTGGCTTTGCTTTGGCTTTGCTCTGGCTTTGCTCTGGCTTTGCTTTGGCTCCACTCTCGATTTGCTGAGGCTCCAATCGGGCTCCACTCTGGCTTTGCTGTTACTCCGCTCTAGCTTTACTTTAACTATGCTCTGGCTCCGCTCTGGCTTTGCTTTGGCTTTGCTTTGGCTTTGCTGTCACTCCGTTCTATCTTTAGTTTAGCTTTGCTCTGGCTCCACTCTGGGTTTGCTTTGGCTTTGCTCTGGCTCCGCTCTGGCTTTGCTCTGGCTTTGCCTTGGCTCCACTCTCGATTTGCTGATGCTCCACTCGGGCTCCACTCTGGCTTTGCTTTTGCTTTGCTTTGGCTTTGCTTTGGCTTTGCTTTGGCTTTGCTTTGGCTTTGCTTTGGCTTTGCTGTCACTCCGCACTAGCTTTACATTGGCTTTTCTCTGGCTCCGCTCTGGCTTTTCTCTGGCTCCGCTCTGGATTTGCTCAGGCTCCAATGTGACTTTACTTTGGCTTTGCTGTCACTCCGCACTAGCTTTACATTGGCTTTTCTCTGGCTCCGCTCTGGCTTTTCTCTGGCTCCGCTCTGGATTTGCTCAGGCTCCAATGTGACTTTACTTTGGCTTTGCTGTCACTCCACTCTAGCTTTACTTTGGCTTTTCTCTGGCTTCGCCCCGGCTCCGCTCTGGCCTTTTTCTGGCTCCGCTCTGGATTTGCTCAGGCACCAATCTGGCTTTACTTTGGCTTTGCTTTGGCTTTGCCCTCGCTCCGCTCTAGCTTTACTTTGGCTTTGCTCTGGCTCTGCTCTGGATTTGCTCAGGCACCAATCTGGCTTTACTTTGGCTTTGCTTTGGCTTTGCCCTCGCTCCGCTCTAGCTTTACTTTGGCTTTGCTCTGGCTCCGCTCTGGATTTGCTCAGGCACCAATCTGGCTTTACTTTGGCTTTGCTTTGGCTTTGCCCTCGCTCCGCTCTAGCTTTACTTTGGCTTTGCTTTGGCTTTGCCCTCGCTCCGCTCTAGCTTTACTTTGGCTTTTCTCTGGCTCTGCTCTGGATTTGCTCAGGCACCAATCTGGCTTTACTTTGGCTTTGCTTTGGCTTTGCCCTCGCTCCGCTCTAGCTTTACTTTGGCTTTGCTTTGGCTTTGCCCTCGCTCCGCTCTAGCTTTACTTTGGCTTTTCTCTGGCTCTGCCCTCGCTCCGCTCTAGCTTTACTTTGGCTTTTCTCTGGCTCTGCTCTGGATTTGCTCAGGCACCAATCTGGCTTTACTTTGGCTTTGCTTTGGCTTTGCCCTCGCTCCGCTCTAGCTTTACTTTGGCTTTGCTTTGGCTTTGCCCTCGCTCCGCTCTAGCTTTACTTTGGCTTTTCTCTGGCTCTGCTCTGGATTTGCTCAGGCACCAATCTGGCTTTACTTTGGCTTTGCTTTGGCTTTGCCCTCGCTCCGCTCTAGCTTTACTTTGGCTTTGCTTTGGCTTTGCCCTCGCTCCGCTCTAGCTTTACTTTGGCTTTTCTCTGGCTCTGCTCTGGATTTGCTCAGGCACCAATCTGGCTTTACTTTGGCTTTGCTTTGGCTTTGTCCTCGCTCCGCTCTAGCTTTACTTTAGCTTTGCTTTGGCTTTGCCCTCGCTCCGCTCTAGCTTTACTTTGGCTTTGCTCTGGCTCTGCTCTGGATTTGCTCAGGCACCAATCTGGCTTTACTTTGGCTTTGCTTTGGCTTTGCCCTCGCTCCGCTCTAGCTTTACTTTGGCTTTGCTTTGGCTTTGCCCTCGCTCCGCTCTAGCTTTACTTTGGCTTTGCTCTGGCTCTGCTCTGGATTTGCTCAGGCACCAATCTGGCTTTACTTTGGCTTTGCTTTGGCTTTGCCCTCGCTCCGCTCTAGCTTTACTTTGGCTTTGCTCTGGCTCTGCTCTGGATTTGCTCAGGCACCAATCTGGCTTTACTTTGGCTTTGCTTTGGCTTTGCCCTCGCTCCGCTCTAGCTTTACTTTGGCTTTTCTCTGGCTTCGCCCCGGCTCCGCTCTGGCCTTTTTCTGGCTCCGCTCTGGATTTGCTCAGGCACCAATCTGGCTTTACTTTGGCTTTGCTTTGGCTTTGCCCTCGCTCCGCTCTGGCTTTACTTTGGCTTTGCTTTGGCTTTGCCCTCGCTCCGCTCTAGCTTTACTTTGGCTTTGCTCTGGCTCTGCTCTGGATTTGCTCAGGCACCAATCTGGCTTTACTTTGGCTTTGCTTTGGCTTTGCCCTCGCTCCGCTCTAGCTTTACTTTGGCTTTGCTTTGGCTTTGCCCTCGCTCCGCTCTAGCTTTACTTTGGCTTTGCTTTGGCTTTGCTCTGGCTCTGCTCTGGATTTGCTCAGGCACCAATCTGGCTTTACTTTGGCTTTGCTTTGGCTTTGCCCTCGCTCCGCTCTAGCTTTACTTTAGCTTTTCTCTGGCTCTGCTCTGGATTTGCTCAGGCACCAATCTGGCTTTACTTTGGCTTTGCTTTGGCTTTGCCCTCGCTCCGCTCTAGCTTTACTTTAGCTTTTCTCTGGCTCTGCTCTGGATTTGCTCAGGCACCAATCTAGCTTTACTTTGGCTTTGCTTTGGCTTTGCCCTCGCTCCGCTCTAGCTTTACTTTGGCTTTGCTCTGGCTCTGCTCTGGATTTGCTCAGGCACCAATCTGGCTTTACGTTGGCTTTGCTTTGGCTTTGCCCTCGCTCCGCTCTAGCTTTACTTTGGCTTTTCTCTGGCTCTGCTCTGGATTTGCTCAGGCACCAATCTGGCTTTACTTTGGCTTTGCTTTGGCTTTGTCCTCGCTCCGCTCTAGCTTTACTTTAGCTTTGCTTTGGCTTTGCCCTCGCTCCGCTCTAGCTTTACTTTGGCTTTTCTCTGGCTCCGCTCTGGATTTGCTCAGGCACCAATCTGGCTTTACTTTGGCTTTGCTTTGGCTTTGCCCTCGCTCCGCTCTAGCTTTACTTTGGCTTTGCTTTGGCTTTGCCCTCGCTCCGCTCTAGCTTTACTTTGGCTTTGCTTTGGCTTTGCTCTGGCTCTGCTCTGGATTTGCTCAGGCACCAATCTGGCTTTACTTTGGCTTTGCTTTGGCTTTGCCCTCGCTCCGCTCTAGCTTTACTTTGGCTTTTCTCTGGCTCTGCTCTGGATTTGCTCAGGCACCAATCTGGCTTTACTTTGGCTTTGCTTTGGCTTTGCCCTCGCTCCGCTCTAGCTTTACTTTGGCTTTGCTTTGGCTTTGCCCTCGCTCCGCTCTAGCTTTACTTTGGCTTTTCTCTGGATCTGCTCTGGATTTGCTCAGGCACCAATCTGGCTTTACTTTGGCTTTGCTTTGGCTTTGCCCTCGCTCCGCTCTAGCTTTACTTTGGCTTTGCTTTGGCTTTGCCCTCGCTCCGCTCTAGCTTTACTTTGGCTTTGCTTTGGCTTTGCCCTCGCTCCGCTCTAGCTTTACTTTGGCTTTGCTTTGGCTTTGCCCTCGCTCCGCTCTAGCTTTACTTTGGCTTTGCTCTGGCTCTGCTCTGGATTTGCTCAGGCACCAATCTGGCTTTACTTTGGCTTTGCTTTGGCTTTGCCCTCGCTCCGCTCTAGCTTTACTTTGGCTTTTCTCTGGCTCTGCTCTGGATTTGCTCAGGCACCAATCTGGCTTTACTTTGGCTTTGCTTTGGCTTTGCCCTCGCTCCGCTCTAGCTTTACTTTGGCTTTTCTCTGGCTCTGCTCTGGATTTGCTCAGGCACCAATCTGGCTTTACTTTGGCTTTGCTTTGGCTTTGCCCTCGCTCCGCTCTAGCTTTACTTTGGCTTTGCTTTGGCTTTGCCCTCGCTCCGCTCTAGCTTTACTTTGGCTTTTCTCTGGCTCTGCTCTGGATTTGCTCAGGCACCAATCTGGCTTTACTTTGGCTTTGCTTTGGCTTTGTCCTCGCTCCGCTCTAGCTTTACTTTAGCTTTGCTTTGGCTTTGCCCTCGCTCCGCTCTAGCTTTACTTTGGCTTTGCTCTGGCTCTGCTCTGGATTTGCTCAGGCACCAATCTGGCTTTACTTTGGCTTTGCTTTGGCTTTGCCCTCGCTCCGCTCTAGCTTTACTTTGGCTTTGCTTTGGCTTTGCCCTCGCTCCGCTCTAGCTTTACTTTGGCTTTGCTCTGGCTCTGCTCTGGATTTGCTCAGGCACCAATCTGGCTTTACTTTGGCTTTGCTTTGGCTTTGCCCTCGCTCCGCTCTAGCTTTACTTTGGCTTTGCTCTGGCTCTGCTCTGGATTTGCTCAGGCACCAATCTGGCTTTACTTTGGCTTTGCTTTGGCTTTGCCCTCGCTCCGCTCTAGCTTTACTTTGGCTTTTCTCTGGCTTCGCCCCGGCTCCGCTCTGGCCTTTTTCTGGCTCCGCTCTGGATTTGCTCAGGCACCAATCTGGCTTTACTTTGGCTTTGCTTTGGCTTTGCCCTCGCTCCGCTCTGGCTTTACTTTGGCTTTGCTTTGGCTTTGCCCTCGCTCCGCTCTAGCTTTACTTTGGCTTTGCTCTGGCTCTGCTCTGGATTTGCTCAGGCACCAATCTGGCTTTACTTTGGCTTTACTTTGGCTTTGCTCTGGCTCCGCTCTGGATTTGCTCAGGCACCAATCTGGCTTTACTTTGGCTTTACTTTGGCTTTGCTCTGGCTCCGCTCTGGATTTGCTCAGGCTCCACTTGGGATCCACTCTGGCTTTGCTTTGGCTTTTCTCTGGCTTCGCCCCGGCTCCGCTCTGGCCTTTTTCTGGCTCCGCTCTGGATTTGCTCAGGCACCAATCTGGCTTTACTTTGGCTTTGCTTTGGCTTTGCCCTCGCTCCGCTCTAGCTTTACTTTGGCTTTGCTCTGGCTCCGCTCTGGATTTGCTCAGGCTCCACTTGGGATCCACTCTGGCTTTGCTTTGGCTTTAGTTTGAATATAATTTAATTTAGTTTATTTAGCATTGAATAGGGTCAAACACGAACGTGGACCTTGTTTGGGCGTTTGGCATTAGCTTTCTCACAACTCAGATAGACCCAATCGAGGGATTAGGCCCGGGACCCCGGGATCACCAATTCTCGTACCTACCTAAGTGTCGTTTGAGATAACATTTTTACTTGAGTAAAAACCACCAACAATTTCAAATTAAGGTTACGAATACTTCTGTCATAAAAGCGCGAGGGAAACACCTCATCCACCACAAACTACATAAATTTTCACAGGGAATTTTAGTATATTACAGACATATCCATTTCGCTAAAGTGTTCCATTCTGTAAGACCCTTTGCTGGTGATGAAGGACCCGTCGACCAAGCAACGTCTTGTGTGCTCAAATGTTCCCTTTGTATAGGCATCCTCTTCAACTTCAATTTTGAACTGGTGAAATACGATACGTTTGAAAGCAATTTGAAATAAACTAACGTAAAATTATTTCAGCCATTTAATTAATGTTCCGGATGTGAATCTGGTGTCGCTGTGGCTTTTGAAACTGTGTCTACATCTCAATTACCTGCAGTGGTATATCCTAACCGACTACTTGAACCAGTGAAATCCCAGGGGTAAGTTTAATTACACTACGAGCTATATGGTGGCACCTGCATGGACATAATTAAAGTAGCTTAAAGGGTATTTACCACAAGCTGATACTTGAACCGATCTCTTTACATGGTCCTCTTTCTCGTCCCTCGCTGCTCAAAGGCGTCCGGGGCAAGTTGGAAAGTAACTGGCCTTCCTCTGTGAGCGCCCTATTACGTTCTAACGTGATGAAATAAGTAAAGAAAAAATTATATTCCGTGCATACTTGCAAAACTATTTTCAAAACCTATTCTTGTGTTTTGTATCTTGAAATCAAGTGGAGATAAACCCAAACAAATGCAAAACAAGTATATTTATAAGGGAGAGAATAATAGAAAAGAAGTATATACATTTAAAAATAAGATAATACCCAAAATAGCTTCAGATATTTATTATGTGTTTCAAATGGGATTATGTTTGTCCTTGAGCGCTACTAGTTGAACAACCAATTGGAGTCCTGCGGTGTTGTCGTATTGCATTCCCCCAATGTGGTGTATGACGAGGGGCAAACTAATCAATTTCTAATAAATACTATTCGCGCTAAGACAAAAATTCAGATTTTGCAAAAACTGATCCACGAGGAAGGAGAGAGTAATGTATTTAACATAACCGTAAAAACCCCATATTTTTAGCTCAAATAGTTTTCTTAATACAAGTAAATAAAATAGATACCAAAATATTATAACAATGCATTGCGACATAAGCACTGTAATGAATATCATTATTGTTTGGCATGTCTGCGTGAACGTATATTTAAAATTACTCAGAACTGAAACGTAAACATTTGACATGACGTGATAAGAGAAATATGTACTTCAAATAAGCCAAGGTGTTTGTTAAATTCGATGAGAGTGAACAAACACTTCTTGCTAGTCTGGTAGAACGTGTCTGGTCACATTATATCCTTATTTATGAATGGTTCTTAATCTCTGTTTACTCTAGCGTTCAAAGCAGCATTTTTCAGTTACGCATCCACGAAAAAAGTGTAACAGCTGTATCAATGACTGCCAGAACAATCCAATAGAGTTAATGTGGGCTCAAATTATGTTGGAAACAGAAATAATGTTTTTAACTGACTGACGCTGAACGACTTATTCACGAAGAAATTAACAAAGAACACAACAAGACTGGGAAAACCGCGTGAGACATCAGATAAACTATAAGAACACGACTTTTGGAAAGAAATGGCACGTAACGAGACTTTGGAACTATCGTCATAAATTTGCAGTACTCAGACGATGAAGACAATGACAAAGACGAATTGTCTCTTAACTAAGTAACATTCACAGCAATGGGGATGCAGCGCTGGTATTTTCTTTGGATTATAAAAATAGATAATACATAAACTTTAATTTTAAACTGTATATTTAAACCATTTGCTTAACATACGAATATCCATGTTGCATAATTGCGACTGCATTGTTATAAAACTTTGGAGAATTCATTTTGCGTTCCCATACGTCTAGCGCCAGGAACACTCGCAAGTGTGCGAGAGAGAGAGAGAGAGAGAGAGAGAGAGAGAGAGAGAGAGAGAGAGAGAGAGAGAGAGAGAGAGAGAGAGAGAGAGAGAGAGAGAGAGAGAGAGAGAGAGGAATATAAAAGGTGTGGGGGTAGCGAGGTGACAACGCTGAATGCGCAAATGTTTCTGATTCGCTACAGGCGAGAACTCTTCACATTTGAAACACATAATAGGGATAACAATAAACAAAAGACTGGAGTGAGGGATCGCGCAAACTCTGTCACTGGGGAGGTTTGGAAAGCTTTGCAGTTTATAATGAAGATATTGAAACGCAGCACCAAAAAATCACGTAACTTAGCTTATACATCCTTAGTACGACCAATATGAGATATAGCGCTGCATGCTAGGATCCATATCGCGTAGGGCAGAAACTAACACTCGAGAAGGTTCAGAAAAGAGCCGCTAAATTCGCAGATCGAGGTAAACAAGTAGAAAATCATGCCAGTACTGCTACATCCTGGGAAACATTTGAAAAACGTATAAAACGAACTGGACTGTGTGCAGTTTTAGGGCCTATAAGGGGGATTCTGATTGGAACGATATAATGAAGCGATTATTAACTCCATTATATTGGGGGCGAAACGACCATTGCAAGAAAATACGACATAGATCACAGAAAACGGATATGGGTAAATTTTGCTTTGCAAACAGAACAATTAACGACTTGAATAATATACCCGCACAATTACTGGAGGCACTGCCTCAAAGTGTAAATAGTTTTGAACAGTGATACCGAAATTAAGCGATACAGTAAGTAAAGAATCGTAATGGATTTTAAAGCAATATTCTATATGTGTTACAACACGTGCAGGTGCATTGGGCTGAACAGTTTTAACAAAAGAAACGTAAGAAAGAAGGTTCTTAGTAGGAATTCTAAATGGGTGACACTTGCCTCCGTTTGAAAAGGCATTGTTAGGACCCTTAATAATGGCATTCCGGAGACTTGATCACAATGGACAAAATAGTCACAAAAGGAATTTTGGTGTGAATAAAGGGGGCTTCGAGAGCTGTAGTGAGGACAGGCTGACCGTGGCTGGCAGCCCATTAAGACGGCCATCTGATTCTGTCTTCTTCGAAGGCAAACCAGAACCGCAGATAAAAGATATCTGTCCGTTCCTACGTAAATAACGAATTAAGTTTAATCGACTAATAAGCATTCTACATACGGTAACTCTAAACAGTGATACTGGTAACTCTTGGTCGGCAACTTCAAGTTTGATATGATGATAAAATGTAGCAGTCATTAAACCAGTTTGAAACTTGCATTCCAGTGTCATTAGAACCATCATTACTCCCACACATATCCACGAGGGAGGATAAAGTTGGATGTTTTGACTTTGTGGGTTCGTGAAATTAAAATTCCAATTGCACAAACTCAATTGCAGAATTTCCACCGAATTACAGTTGAAACACTTGCCGATTACACAGAATTACGTAGCGCACACAATTAAAAATCGCCAGTTCATCTGTCACAGATGCACTTTACACTCACAATTACGTACAACTCCTCTGATACACGTACAAAGTCTTCCGGTCCGTTCACTCACGCGGCGCTCCTCACCAAGAACTGAACTCTCTCCAGCCCGGCACGTCGCTTATATAAGACCAACTGACCTATCTAGAAGGTTCCGGGTCAGATGAAATATCCCGACTGTTCCAGACTCCGGGGGAGGGGAAAGAGATGGCTAGTGATGCTTTTCCAACCATCCCCTCGTTAACGCTACAAGATAAATGGGTAGGCTTCGGCTTAATGCCTCCTGCCGTCCACCTGGCTCTAGCTGGCCGTGCCTTCCGATAATTAGGTGACAATATCCACCTTGGCAGCCCTTTCCATTTTATATCTCCAATCACTTTTTCTTGATCTTAGTGAAATGCTCCCTAACAATCAAGACGTATCTTTCTCTGTTTCGTCAAGGTTTTAACTCCATGCTGCGCTATCTGTCGCTTTCGCGCGCACCGGCTGCGCCCGCCGCAACAATGTCTCACGACAATACGACCACTTAGCACTTTGTGAAGATATAAGGTATTCTAAGAATGATAACAATAGGAAATACCTATGAACTATATATGCTTCACTCTATTCTTCACTCTATTCTCTTCTTAAAGTACTTTTACCCTAAGAACTTATAAGATTAAAAGTTGTTTCCGTGGCTTGTCCTGGAATATGCAAATTTTCGATCATAGCAAATAGGATTGGTGATAAGCCATGTGCTTGGTACGGAAGGAAAAGATAGAAATGAAATACAGTGATAGGAAAAAATGGGATGAATTATCCAACTATTCACTCATAGATCGAGGAAAGCTATGTGGTTCGGCCCTGAGATTCGAATAGAGGACCTCTCGAACGTAAGTCACACGCTTTATCGCAGTGCCACTTCCTTCTGTGTGAGGAAATATTTAACACGATAAAACATGAGAGTGCATACTTATACGAAATTTGCTTTTTCTGAGATGAAGGTTATTTCTGTTTCGTACGATTTTCTATGTATACAAAACTGCACAAAATTAAGAATTGAAGGAACTTCACATGCGATTCGAGACTACCCAAAACCTCAAACTCAGGTTAGTCTTAATTCAAATAGTTAGATATTCTGGTAAAAGAAAACAGCAAAGAAAAGTTTTAATTTACTGGGTATTTTGGGATGGCGGACCTTTTAGAAATTCTATAAATCATGTCGCACAGAGAGCATCGATGAATAACCTTATCATCAAATGGTGGACTATCCCTCTTACGACATTGTAGTGCCATTGCATCGATTATGAATTTGCCAGCATATTTACAGTAGAGGCTAGAACTGGTTTCGAGCAAATATCACATGTATAAAAAATTGAAGCAAATATGCTATTAAACTTCAGCTTGTCTGCAAGCATAATTACTGATTCTGTAGTAAATAACTTCGGGTTTAATGGAGTAAAGTGAAAGCTTACAGTGCCATACACAGAGAGTAATGGTATGCTAGTAACTGTACCAAACAAAGATTGTGTTACTAAAGAACTTTTACAACACAAATAGTGTTCGAGCAAGGAATGGAGAAATTGCACACAATTTCGGTTTCTCAAATGCTATTGTATGTATTTATTCAGTGCAATTGGGTACTACCCGGTGGCAGAGTTAAGAATACAGATCACATTACAAGTACTAAATTTACAACAATAACACAATAAACAATACAAACATGATATTATTTTACTTTAGTCACTTAAAACATGTCTAACTACTTCTCTATTTACATATTATATACCATTATAATTTAAAAGGTAAACTATAAACTATCTAGATTTTTTCTAAATTGTTTCATCGACAGGTGACACCCCTGAAAGACTGCTACAGGCAATTCATTCCATTCTTCAATGGTTCTATTATCAAAAGAAAATTTTCCTACGTCGGTTCTGTATCTTCTACCCTTAATTTTATACCTATGATCGTTTCGTCCATAATAATCTGGATTATCTAACCTTACACTAACGTCCACCCATGCCTTTACACCAGCATTAGCTTTGAATAATGCTACCAACCTATGTTTTTTACGCCTAATTCTTAATTCCTCCCATTTAGTCTCATATCCTTTTATAGGTCCAAAATACTTGCCTCTTTTTATGAATTTTTTTGCCCTCTTCTGTATTTTTTCTAATGGATCGATTTAGTTAGCTCTATACGGGTCCCAGCATGCTACTCCATATTCCATAACCGGCCGCACTAAGACCTTGTAGGCAATTTCCCTGGACCTAGGGCTCCCCTTTTTCAATATTCTCATTACGAAATGTAATGCCTTCCACGCATTCCTAGATGTGGAATTTACTTGTTGGTCCCATCCAGCATTACTTGCTAGGTACACTCCCAAGTATTTGCAGCTGTCCACCTGTGGAATTTGCACCCCTCCCATGTGATAGTTAACAATAATTTTGCCCTTAGTTCTACTAAAAACAATGGACTTACTTTTTATGGCATTAATTGACATTTTGTTAGCCGCAGCCCATTTACAGATTTCATTTAAATCATCCTGAAGAGCGGTTTCATGCACTGTATTCCGAATTTTATTATAAATGGTAAGATCGTCTGCAAACAACCTTATCTGGCAGTTAATATTAACAGCAATGTCATTAACAAAAACGAGAAACAGTAAAGGTCCTAGTACTGAGCCTTGCGGCACACCCGAACTTAAAGTTCCACTATCGGACAGCTCTTTACCTACTTTAACTTTTTGCGTTCTCCCTTTCAAAAAATGTTTAACCCATAATACTACGCGTTTGTCAATTCCTGTATTAGCTAGCTTACAAATAAGTAAACTTGTTCTCCGGTGCACTGACGTAAAAGGCAAATTAAAGCTTTTCTTTGTTGAACGTTATTATAGGAAACTACGGCTGACGTAAAATTCAAATATTTAAACGCACAGTCATCATATGATCAAAGTGGTGATTGGAATGTAGACCTATGTGCCGTTAGGCTCCGCGGGAAGTGTAGGTCTCACTTTGCAGAAATTCCTAGCCCACCGTTCACTCTGGTTTGGGCTTTGTGTAGCTTCCCAGATCGATAGGCGAAATTTGGGGTAGTTTCGCATCTTTAATGGTTTCCTTTCTAAAACTTTCCCTACATAAAGTTTCCTTCTGAAATTTCATTTTGCTTGTAGATGCTTGACATACGTCGCGGGTGCTTGTCCAAGGAAAGATAAAACTTCGTGTGCCCTATATGACTGGTTTGTAGCACGAGTGTTTCTCGTCTTCTCGTAAATCATGTAGTTATACGGGTATGGAGCTAGCAAATGTCAGAGACCTCGCCGCATCTATGTGGCATGTTTTCTATGGCCACCTTATTTTATCTCTTCCTCTCGGGGTTACTAGCCGCAACCGGTTCTGCGTAGATCACCTGCGGCAGATACCTCCCTCGGTTATGTGCCCTATGAGTTTGTTCCACTTTTGTGTGTGCCAAAGAACAGCTTGTTACACATGCCTAACACACACTTTGCTTGCAGCAGGTAATACAACTCGGCAGTGGGCTAAGCTCTCATAGCTGAGTGACATTTTCTATAATTGAGCTGTAAGTTCCATTGTGCTTGAAGGAATTCTTTACACAGACACATAAATACTTTTTCAAAAACAACCGTTTGAAACGAAAGTAATTAATATGACGAAAGTGTTTAGTTTTAAGTAATAAAATTAATCGTGTTAAGAGCAAAAAACGAGAAACATTGCTGCGTTAGAATAAAGGAAAAATAATTTTAAAACTGAAACACATGGATGTTTCTTTCGGGAAAAGAACTTAATACGCGGCCTGGTTGCTAGCATTTACTTAAATTTTTCTGTCAAATATAGTTTATATTTGTAAAACCTTTGGACATTATGGAGGCTTCTCTTCTGTCTACTTCAATGTTAAAGTTTCTAAAATGTTTACAGAAATAAATTCATGCATATTTAGTCCTGCAGAGACTAGAGGAAATCCCGTCGATTGTCAAGTCTTTGTAACTACTATTTGCTGGCAAAAATAATATCCGAATTTGTGTTGGAAAACCTGTGTTTAAAAGACTGTTACAACTTTTGCTGAGTTCATTTGTGTCTATCTGTTGAGATTTACCAATCAAACAAAGTTATACAGAATTCCTTCTGAATGATTTCAGACCGCTGCTCAAAAGATTCAGAATATGCATTGTATTTTCATGTAAATAACTTAAGATTCGAATATATTATTAAAAATATATTTGACGTCGGGAACCAATTCTTAAAAATTTTCAACACTGATCTATAAAGGATCCGAAACTTAAATGACCAAATTCAGTCATAATATAAAAATCTGTTTTATTTAAAAACATGGAGACCTAATACAAGTAATAAGAAGTCTCGCCCGAATTTTTGGGTAGAGTCAATGTTTTATCCACTTTACGTAAGCAGTAGAGAAAGTAAAAGTAAATAAATAAATAAGGAAGGGAGGAAGGGAGGAAGGGAGGGAGGAAGGGAGGAAGGGAGGGAGGGTAGGAGGGGGGGGAGGAAGGGAGGGAGGAAAGGAGGGAGGGAGGGAGTGAGGGAGGAAGGGAGGGCTTTTTGAATAAACCATACGTGAAGCTAAAGAGGCCCAAAGAATATAGCGGACGTTAGTCCTGTAGAAAAGTTGTGAAATTCTCAAAACCTGAAATAAATAATCTCATGGTTTGGTATCGCTAGACTTGCTCTGTCCTTATTAAATGTATTTGTATAAAGTCTTAGGCTTATTGAGTAAACTTTTGAGGAAATTTTCATTGCATATTTTCTTCTAGAGAGGAGCGAATAAGGGAATGCAGTAGAATTCAACTGCCATTAACATATTAGAGCTACTCAGTAAACTATAAGAAATAAATGGACGTCTTCTTATTTAAGAAAAGGTATTTTAAAATGACAATGCCAAAACGAGCTAATTCTGCAGAAAATGCTTCGGAATTAAATTGCGTGATCTTTGAAGTAAGATTTTGTCCACTTTCTAAGTTTATCATTTCGGCAAATATTTTCAGGTTAAGCAGAACCTTATAGTCTATGGAGGTTAAGAGCTACCTGGCAGAGCAGAAGACCAGGTTGGCATGTAAGCCAAGGTAGCAGCAAGGTAAAGACAAATAAATGTAGCCTAAAGTTGTAAATTGTAAAATTTTGGAATATCCACAATAATAAATCCAATTCAATAAAACACACACAAGCACACATACATGCACACACATTATCCATACAGCAAGCTAAAGTTAAACGCTGGCCAGTGCTCAAGCGGAGCCTGTTGCTAAACGTACTACGTGCACCTGAGGAGCTCCATGTACCTAAACGCAGTTTTACTCGTCAGCAAAGGTTTTGGCTATTCATCCCGTAATTAAACAACACATTAAATATTCAATAGAAAGTAGTTTCCGGGGCTGAAAGCCGTGGTTTAGACAGTGAAAACATATCTGGCGTTTCGCCCGTAACTCCGTCGGCCGTCTTCAGAGATAGTAAATATATATATATATATATATGGTGTGGCAACCCTGTATGGGTTGTCAGACCTGGCGCCACTGGCTGATCTTTGTTCATTGGTTGCGCTGGAGAGGGGGTTGGCTTCCTCTTCCGCAGACGACCAGCCGCCACCAGAGAGAGAGGATGTGTTGGTAGCAACCCTCCGGAACACAAACCTCATTGAATGTAAGTTGTCTGGAATTATTAAACCTCTTTTTAAAATGCATTTGTGAGTTTTCCTTCGCTGGACCTTCCACCTTTCACCACCATGCAGGTAAGCTAGTTATCAGTAAAATAACATGTCCACCCTACCGCGTGGTGTAACTAGTGTTTGTTGAGATGGTTTAGCTCTACCGCTACGGATTCCCCCCCAAAGCTAATAAATATTAAATCTATTCTAATGTAGGGTGTGACAATATATATATATACACACACATATATATATATAGAGAGAGAGAGAGAGAGAGAGAGAGAGAGAGAGAGAGAGAGAGAGAGAGAGAGAGAGAGAGAGAGAGAGAGAGAGAGAGAGAGAGAGAGAGAGAGAGAGAGAGAGGTATGTGTGACTACCCACTCGGCTCCTATGGGTTACTCGTCCACCAATCCCTGTGCGGCTGAAGAAGCTGCCACTTCTTTATTTTGGTTGGTTCTTTGTGGTTCAGGCTTTGTGCTGTCCAGCTCTGGCATCCAGACTTTGTGTAGGCGTGCTATCTCTTCCTTTCTATTAAAACTGTTTTTGTGTTTATAGATTTTAATGGCTTCTCTGTATAGCCGTGCGTGGTAAAAGGCCGTGTTGCCGAGAAGCTCAGTTTCTTGAAAATTAATGTAATGATCCACTAACAAAGCATGTTCAGCTACCGCTGATTTCTCAATTTGACCGAATCGGCAGTTGCTTTCGTGTTCCTGATGCAGGTTTTTATGCTGCGCCTGGTGGTGCCAGCGTATACCTGTCCACTGCTACACGGTATACGGTAAATTCCCTGCATCAATAGCGAGTCCAGTTTGGCTTTCCAGTCTGAGCTCGGCGAAGCTGTTTCACTACAAATTCGTGACACTGTGTGCACACTTCCTATAGTACAAGGTTACAGATTTAATTGCTGGGATATTGAAAAATCTGCAGTTACCCTATATCCTGCGATGGAAATCTTTTCTAAAAACTTGTTCATATTAAAAATAACTTTTCTGCCCTGAGAATGATTCACTTCACGTTTGTTGTTCGAGAATTCACTTGTCGCAGCTTAGAGGGACATGTTCACAAACACTGCAAAAAGAAATGTGTATAATAATTAATTTAATGTATATTAACAATATTTCAGCTCAAGTTCAATACAGGATTTAACGATGCCATTCACTTTAACAAAACGGCACCTCTATTCTGAAAACGAACTGAAAATTAACTGAGTTTGAAAGTGCATGACTTCTGTTTTAATTGTGGGTGCATTATTTATGCTTGAGATAAATGTTATGAGGAAAGAATGGTGTAGTTTTCCAGGCTTATCTGTGTTGAATCGATGTATGCTGGATGTAACCATAACCATGTGAAGATAGAAAGTGCATCGCTCCCGTTATAAGAGTCGTAGAGATAGGATGTTTATGGTTAAGATCAGAAAAAAAATCTTTCTTGTTATAAGATTGGCATCTGTCATTTTCACACATTTATCCGTAACATTTAAACATAACATGTGAAGCTAAAACGTGCATCACCCGTGTTCTAAGTATTGTCACCCGAACGTTTGAACTCCCTACAGAACCGGCCGGCGGCAGTAGCAAGAGACGGAGGCGTTCGCACACGCTCACTCATTTATCTTATTGCGGTAACGAGGGGTGGCTAGAAAAATATTACTGTGCCGTCTCTTGACTTCTCGGAACCTTCTAGATTGGCCAGTTGGTCTTATATAAGCAACGCGTCGGGCTGGAGAAAAGTCAGTGCTTGACGAGCTAGTGAACGGACGAGAAGACTGTGTACGTGCATCGGAAGAGTGTACGTAACTGTGAGCGTGCAGTGGAACGGTAACGGACGAACTGGTGAATAGTAATTGTGTACATTACGTAATTCGGTGTAATTGACAAGTGTTCAACTCTAAGTCGCTGGAAATAAGAACATTTTTGAGTTTGTGTAATTGGACTCTTAATTTCAACGAACCCACAAAGTCGCAGTATAGTAGAGACAGGATTTTGTAAGGTAATGATCAAAAAAGAACATTCTTTCTTATTATGCTGTTGGCATCTGTCATTTTTCAAACATTTATCCGAATTTAATTAATTGGTATAATGTTCTCTGTTCAGGCGTGTGAGATGCGTGTACCACAGTAGGCGGCACTTGTAGGAGGAGCAAGCTTAGGATGGGCTGGTGGCAGCCTTCATATGTCTTTAACTTTTGCTTAGATTATAACTGTGAGGGGTTGACGGAATCTGGCTATAACCCAGTATCAACTTTTCATTATATACAGTTAACTCTTTGTTTACTGTAGGCGCATAGTAAAGAAAGTAAAACGCGTGGATCAAAGCTTATTACCACCGTAACGTTTGGCTGTTTGAAGAAACATGCAGTAAGTGGCTTGTTACATTTTTATCAGCTCTATCTGAGCGCTGATGCCTTTTCTGACAAAGTACGTAGCTAAACCACGTAACAAACCCGCGGCGTTGGGGTTTGTTATTAATTAATGAATAACAATGCCGCACTCTCCCCTTGTCATGGATGAGTTACGAGGTGCTGAGCAGAAATAAAATGATATCAAAAAATAAATGTAGTTAGGCGTTCGTCTCCTTTCCTCTTTTTGAGCCGCGCACGCATTTCATTAAACCTTCATCAGCGCCGCTTTATATAGCGAAAGTGCGAGCCGTGGCAGAAATGTAGATTTCTTTTATAGTCAAAGGCCTTTGAAAAGTTAATAGCAACAGAGATTTACTGTAATAAGTAATAGTAACGCTATATAGTACATTTTATCACGAAATGGCTCTGCTCAGAACTGCTTCTTGATCAACAGTGTCCAGTACCATCGTAGAAATATAACATCGTTATGTTGACATAACCCTTAAGACGGCCACAGAATTAAGATGGCTGAAAGGTTAGAGGAAGGAAGCATCACTTGACTGCAAACCCGAGAAACCGTAGCCCTGTCGACATAACCCTGAAGGAGGCCACAAAGTTAAGATGACTGAAAGGATAGACGAAGAAAACATCACTTGACTGCAATCTCAGGAAACCGTAATACTGCCGACATAACCCTGAAGAAGGCCATAGATTTAACATGCCTGCAAGCTTGGAGGAAGAAAGCATCACTTGGCTGCAAACCGGAGAAACCGTAGCCCTGTCGACATAACCCTGAAGAAGGCCACAGGTTTAACATGGCTGAAAGCTTGGAAGAAGAAAACATCACTTGGCTGCAAACCCGAGAAACCGCAGCCCTGTCGACATAACCCTGAAGAAGGCTACAGAGTTAACATGGCTGAAAGCTTGGAGGAAGGAAACATCACTTGGCTGCAAACCGGAGAAACCGTAGCCCTGTCGACATAACCCTGAAGAAGGCCACAGGTTTAACATGGCTGAAAGCTTGGAAGAAGAAAACATCACTTGGCTGCAAACCCGAGAAACCGCAGCCCTGTCAACATAACCCTGAAGAAGGCTACAGAGTTAACATGGCTGAAAGCTTGGAGGAAGGAAACATCACTTGGCTGCAAACCGGAGAAACCGTAGCCCTGTCGACATAACCCTGAAGAAGGCCACAGGTTTAACATGGCTGAAAGCTTGGAGGAAGGAAACATCACTTGGCTGCAAACCGGAGAAACCGTAGCCCTGTCGACATAACCCTGAAGAAGGCCACAGGTTTAACATGGCTGAAAGCTTGGAAGAAGAAAACATCACTTGGCTGCAAACCCGAGAAACCGCAGCCCTGTCAACATAACCCTGAAGAAGGCTACAGAGTTAACATGGCTGAAAGCTTGGAGGAAGGAAACATCACTTGGCTGCAAACCCGAGAAACCGCAGCCCTGTCAACATAACCCTGAAGAAGGCCACAGAGTTAACATGGCTGAAAGCTTGGAAGAAGAAAACATCACTTGGCTGCAAACCCGAGAAACCGCAGCCCTGTCAACATAACCCTGAAGAAGGCTACAGAGTTAACATGGCTGAAAGCTTGGAGGAAGAAAACATCACTTGGCTGCAAACCCGAGAAACCGCAGCCCTGTCAACATAACCCTGAAGAAGGCTACAGAGTTAACATGGCTGAAAGCTTGGAAGAAGAAAACATCACTTGGCTGCAAACCCGAGAAACCGCAGCTCTGTCAACATAACCCTGAAGAAGGCCACAGAGTTAACATGGGTGAAAGCTCGGAGGAAGGAAACCGCTTATCTGCAAACCGAAGAAACCGTAGGCCTGTCGACATAACCCTGAAGAAGGCCACAGAGTTAAGATGGATGAAAGATGTTGCAAATCGTTAGATTGCAAAAACAAAAGACAAAAAAGTGTAAGTTGTATATATTGTCACCCAATTATCGGAACTCACGACCAACGACAGCTGAGTAAGGGACCAGAGGTATCCGGGCCACACCCACCCACTAATCTCAGTCACTAACTGAGGGGATGATTAGGGGAGTGTCACTTGTCGCTGGACGCCTCTTCCCCCTTCCCCTGCCGCCTGGAACCTTCGCGGTGATTCACTGAAACGAGACACTTCTAGAAAACAGTGATGTTCCTATAAAAAGGGCTGCAATGAGTGAGTTCAGTCAGTTCTTGGCGAGCTGTGAGGAGCGCCCAGTGAAGGGACGGACTGCGTACGTGCTTCGGAGAAGTTTACGCAATTGCGAGTGCCAGTGGAACTGTAACGGACGATCTGGTGAATCGTAATTGTGTGCATTACGTAATTCTGTGTAATTGGCAAGTATTCAACTGTAAGTCGGTGGAAATAAAGAAGATTTTTGAGTTGTACAATTGGACTTTTCATTTCACGAACCCACAAAGTCACAATATTATTACCTGATAGTTACCTGTCCTTCCTACGCTATCGGAACCCCAACACATCAAACTGTTGCCTTCCTCTTGGGCAGCAGAAATAAGCGCGGTGACGTCACACGCTAACCTGCCTTTCGTTCGGGTGCACATTGATGGTTAGAGCGAACGGAGCTGCCGTCACACCGCCACTACCTGTCTTCCTCTAGATTAAGCTTTACATGGACCTTTTTCGGACTTTCTTTTCTAAAAATGACTAAAATAATTATTAATACATCAGGTTTTGGTAAGCCTTTTTTCCAAATTAATTTGTGTACCTTAGATTTTCTGTGAATTTCCTAACAAGTCTCCATCATTCTTGATGACTATTTTATAACTGAAAAACGGTAAGAGATAAATAGAAGAGTAATAACAAAAGATGTGTATCATTAAAAGAGTGATTTCCATAAAAAGGGTTTTAGAGTGAGTCATTTTTGAGATCTTACTGGTTATGTATTTGAATATTCCAATAATATTCTTTCCTGGAATAGGAGCCAAAAAATTAAGAATTTCCAAGGCATCACATAAAACAGCAGCTGCTACGAGATTTGACTGTTGGTTATAGCGTATTACGTTCTCAAATTCCTTAAGCTACAGAAAATTAGACGAAACGCAATTTCCAAAAATTTGTACCTCAGCATGCAATTGATGTAGGAATGGGCTTCAGGAATAGTTTGCACAACAGGAAAGAAAATCATACATGTGCAACATATTCTCTTGAGCGTGCAAATGGAACGGAATCTCATTATTATCACGTAACAAAAGGCTGTTAAAGCATCTATCACTAAAGTCTACTTTAATCTTCTATTCACTTGTGCATAGAAGTAAATATCTAATAAAAACACCTCTATGAAATGTGTAGCCATTAACAGATGATAAAATAACTGTTTATTGAAGAACAGAAAGAATGAATCATATGAATTTAATATAAGAGCTTCGTAAAAGCATTAAATTATGAATATTTGATAATATATTACATTTAATATGCTGCGTTTAAATCTGCAAAAATCCAAACAAAACTTTAGCAGAAAAACGGTTAACATTTTAACATCTAGAGCAGCATTTGCTTCACACTGGACACAATTACTGTTTAACAAACCGGAAACACAAATTTAAATACATTCGTAAGTTGCAGAAGTACATGGATGTTTAATTAATTGCATCAATGCCATGGGCGGGATTTGAACCACGGATCTACTGACTTCCGTCCAGTCACTCTAACCCTTTGAGCTACCGTGGCCAAAGTACCTTCCTGACATCAACTTCTCCAATTGACTCATTATATTTCCCGGTAGACCACTTAGGGTTCTCATATTTTGGGACAACCCCTTGTGGCAACCTACTATTGTAAGTACTTAATTACCAGGATTTTATCGCTGATTACTTTAATGTAAATGTATATTTAGGAATTAATCCTTAAGTACTTAATCCTTTTAAATACATTACTCCCGTATATGGATGATTTTTAATTAATTACAACCAACTGAAAAATTAAATGCCATGATCGGGATTTCAACCCTGGATCTACTGGTTTCCGTCCAGTCGCTTTAACCCCATGGGCTACCATGGCCAAAGTGCCTTCCTGGATGTTTGATTGTAGTTATTTACATGTGTTTGGTTACTGCCTTCCTCACACTTCTTGGCGTTTTCTTTCCCTTCGCTTCAGAAAGCAATTTCTTACATGATACTAGACTTTTCCTCTTACTGACGAAATCAATTCAAATTCCCATGCGGAATGTAATCTTGTCTGATTGCCACTCGGCTGAAGATTCGATTCCATGATAGACACTTTCTTTCAGATGCTTCCTTGCTAGGAAATTTATATCCAATGTTGAAGATAAGCTTAGGGATTCTGGATATCGATGCAATTGTTTTTCGTTTGATTCTACATTCAAAGGACAGTTTGAACTTATAGAAGTAGATGCTCAGGTTCCATGTTACACATATAGATAGTTTTACCACCAATAGAGCCGCATAAAAGTGCTAGAGAATGAGTGTGGATTAGGCAGAGACAGGAACAACGACGCGTGCCTCACGCTGTCGGAGCTCGCAGGTATAGGTCACACGCCGTGCCGCCTCCTGTAGTTGTTTGTAAACATACCGGAATACTCCGCAGTGGCTTGCTACTTTTAACAATTTCTTTGGATTATGAAACCACAATAAAAAGACTAGTGTTTAATTATACTTATGAGAGCTTAAGTGTTCTAAAATTCCGTTATAGCAGTTCAACTACAAGCCCGGAAAACAGTGGAGTTAAAAGATCGAATGTCACTATCTCCCATAAGACTGGACAGAACAAGTACGATACTGCCTCAGAAATAACTAATTCAACTTTTAGGAAAAATTGGTAGAACGCTGAGAATCGGGATAACACTTCTGTAAAAATTATAAAATAAATGTTAAGCCTAAGTAATCCACACTACCATTAATCCACAAAAGTTTAAATTTAGTGTTTCCTAAACAGTTGTCTTATACAGTATTCAAGAGGCCTTAGCATAACTTATAAGACTTCAATTATGCACTGTGCCATTAATTCACGATAAGTTACAATTCTCGCCTGTTTAAATTATGCTCTGTATCGCATATAGTAGAACATTTCCAGACGATCGGAGTCGATCGGATTATTGATTGCACGCTATTTGAGTGATTTGACGCATGTCATTCCTCCATCAAGGATTATTAACGTCCAGGAATCTAAAGGGAAGCTTGCATTACTTATTTTTCTTATTTTAAGACTCCACCACAGTTTAACTATTGTAGTGAAAAATACACATACATTTCGGAAAAATATACACTCAAATTATATTTTGATGCGCCCTATACTTCGGCTATTTTTATCTTTTATTTTATCAGTATTAATACATTACTCATCATAGTGATTCACTTATTCAGGTTTAATTATTTGTATCATATGCTTTGTATTCCGTCTCCAAAATAACCTTTCATCTGAAGACACCGGGATAGTTTCACTGTAAATATAATTTTATTTGTGTCTGAGAAGGACCTACTTGAAATAAAGTTTGAAAAATAAGAATTTATTATTGAAATTTCTGTTTCTTTTATATTGTAAATAAAAATATCATATATTTAAAGTTATTCCACAAAAAATGGAATATGCGTCCTTTATTTACAAGAAAAAGCCCGTGAGGTCCCCTTCGTTTTTAATTGCTGAGAAAAAAAAAATTTTAAAGTTGATTTTGTTCTATGTCTGTTTGAACTTCCCTATACTTAAAGTTTTCTCAAATATGTACAGAGGTTTTACTGTAAATGCATACTCTCAGGACAAACGAAAATAGTACCATAATTTTAGTTAATTGATGGAAATTAATCAGTTCTCCACACTAGCCGTATATACGCTAAGATATTTGATGGATAGAGTCAACATGAAAAATTCAATGCCATGGCTGGGATTTGAACCACGGATCCATCATAGTACCATAATCTTTACCAGAAATTTAAGTCCGTGTGTATAGCGTAACTATAAAAATAATATGGCTTAAATAGGAATCTTGGTATTTAAGTCATCTTCGAAATATTTTCAAATAAATCCCCATCAGACTATGCCAGAGGTGTGAGTGAGTGAGTGAGTGAGTGAGTGAGTGAGTGAGTGAGTGAGTGAGTGAGTGTGTGGTGTTTTAAGGCCCGTTGACATCGAGGTCATTTGGGCCCGAAGGTAACACTAAGAGCTAAAAGCCACACAAACTAAACTAAATGGTAAAATAAAATAAAAACACCCAACAATTAAAAGTACATCCAAAGGTTAAAAAAAAAAAAAAAATAAAACGCACGAAGTAGAGAGTAAAAGGCTAAAAAACAACCAATCATCGGACCAATAATTTAAAATCTCTAAAATTAACAAAGATAAAATCCAAGTCAGACTTGTTTATTAAAACAAGCTACTGGGTTGTCCCCTAAAACACCGAGCAAGTTAGTCCCCAATCCCAAAGACTGGCGAACAGTAGCGTACTGCGGACAATGGAGCAATACATGCCGCACAGTAAGGCGTACTGCACACGGAGCACACACAGGGGCCGGTTCTCCTTTTAACAGATGGTCTTGAGTCGCTCGTGTGTGCCCAATTCTCAGCCGGGTGAGGATCACCTCGGCCCGCTGGTTATCCCTGCAAGAAGTTGGCCAGGGTTGTACCCTCTCGTTTAGTTGTGTGCCTTCCAAAGCTGTCCAGGAGTGCTGCCAAGCAGATAGAGTTGGCGAAGGAAAAAATGTTGCACATCCTGGTATGGCACCGTAGTTGTTAAACTCCGGGGCAAACGGCAAGCGGACTTAGCAGCCGCGTCCGCCTCCTCGTTCCCGGAAATCCCCACATGGCCTGGGGTCCAAGTAAAAACAAAATGGTATCCGCGACTGACATTTGCGAGATCAGGGCCTGTACATTTAAAACAAGGATGTGAGTGGCAGTGTGCTATTACAAGGCCTGAAGAGCACTTAGAGAGTTAGTGCAAACAATAAAATAGCCAGGAGATAACTTGCAAATAAAAAGGAACAAATAGATGGCATACAGCTCTGCAGAGAGAACCGGAGTGAGGCCTGCAGTTCGTGTGACGTCATGCAAGAACCGTTAGTACTAAGCTGCCTATATAAATGGCGCTGGGAGTACAGATTCTGAGGGTTCAGTCAAGTGTAGAACACTCAATGACAACAATGTGCCTGCCACGTACCTAATGGAACTGTTAAATTTACAATGTGGCGATTTATTGAAGAGCAAATATACACACAAGGAAGACGGCTGATTTTTACAAGAATGTCCCCCAAACCAGATTTCCGAAGTTGTATTAACTTGCCGCACGGACACTGTGTATGTTTGGCTCGAAATATTTGTGCTAAGTCCAGACCCCGAAATACTTTGTCGTATCACAATCTAACATGCAACCTTCGATTACAAATTTTCCATATATTACTTCCTGACAGTGATACACTAGTTAATGAAAAGCGAAACAGAAAGTGTCGGAAAATAGCCACGTAATTCTCTTTTGAGTGGGTCTCACGGATTTCCTCTAATTTGTAGAGAAAATTACTTTATATTTTATTTTATTTATAACATGTCTGACCTTCAGATAAACTACGAGTTTAAGTTTTATATATTTCCTCAAAGTACAGAGCCAAATGTAACTGTTTATAAAATGTGACCATATGTGTAATTAAGGAAGTCAGCATTAATATTACAACACCCAAGATGTAAGTAGCTCGCCTCGGTATCGTAGCTGGTAGCATGTCTGCCTCACGTTCAAGAGGTCCCGAGTTCGAATCTCGTTCGGGGTGAACGAGATGAACCTTACCTGAATAAGGTTTTTTCTGATAGACGATATGTGGTAACTCTAAGCTCCATGAGCCCCGGACTCATTTGAGCATCATTTCACCCATTTCATTCATCGTCGGATATGACTTAACGTTCACAGATGCGATGCAAAGATAAAACGTTCATCGCTCGCGTTATAAGTATCGTAGAGACAGGACATCTGTACGGTCATAATCAGAAAGTAAAATTCTTTCTTATTATAAGATTGGCATCTGTCATTTTTCAAACACTTATTCGAGCGCAATTAATGTAACGTTCTCAGTTCATGCGCTCGAGATACAGTACCACATTCGGCAGCAGTGCTAGGCGGAGCAAGCCTAGCCTCCATAGGCCTTTAACTTTTGCTTAGATGTAATTTTGGTTCAAAACAAACTGAAGAAATAATAATAATTTCACAAAAATATCCCGTTTTCTTGGAATGGCCCATAGTTGGCATGCTAAGCTCATTGACACTTTTAAGTGTGTTACAGCGCCTATGATGACAATGAAAGAGGAGCAACAATAAAGCTAGCCCACTCACAAATATAGCTGGAGTAAAAGAATCAAAATTGAATCCCTGTACTTTAATAATTTTTCCGATAAAATTGTAACATTTATTAGGAGTATTACGTAGTTTATTCTCGAAAGAAATAACAGACCCTTTTCTTTTATGAAATGCCAGTAACTGTTATAACTTGGAAGCGCCTTAAGCAATAATTAACTGTCCTCTTGTTAACCAACCGAAGTCCCTACCCGGCGCTCTTTTGTATCTTTTTTTGTGTTCATGCCCGAGGAAGTGAACCGCTGTGTTTGGTTTAGTGCTTCTTTTCCATCTCTTTGCTCGTTTTTTCTCTCACACTTGCTTGTTCTTTTCTTTCTTGGAAAACTCTGGGTCAGCAAGAAGTTTTCGTCATGCTCTGCTGCGGTTAGATAAGGTCTTCCCATTCTTTACTCAATGTCCGATTGTTGCTGCTTGTAGCCGTCACGCCTGACACCTTATCTAATCAATATTTTAATACCGTAATATCTGCTTTCTAACAATAAGCGTAAGAAGTATTGCTCTCCACTCAAATTTTGATAGCAAGATCTCGCGGAGATAGTTTTGAGACTCCCTAATCTTTTTCTTTGATATTTAGCACTACAAATAGGTACTCAATTACAAATAAAATAGTTATAAACACACCTTAACTGTGTTATGTTATGACGGCTGTTAAATAAAGATGATCATAATTTACTACGGTTATAGCTTTTCGCACTAAAATTCAATCTTATTATTATCTGTTAGCTTAATGTGAAACAAACACGCCGTAGTGGTTACATTTCTGGCGAGATGGAGAAATATGTAATACATCTAATGACACCATGGAACTTCTAACCAGTTTCTTTGATAATAATCGAATAATCTCAAAAGCCTGTGGCCTCCAGATCTCCTGATATAACCTCATTGGACATTGCAATACATCTAATGACCCCATGGAACTTCTAAACAGTTTCTTTGAAAATAATCGAATAATCTCAAAAGGTCTGTGGCCTCCAGATCCCCTGATATAACCTCATTGGACTTTTTCATGTGGGGTATCTAGAAATAGTGTACAAGAATAGGCCACGGACAACTGATGTTCTCGGGGAATCCATTCTAACCTAAATAAGTAACATTGGCGAGGATACTCTCCGTAAAACTTCAGAGAATATGGTAAGACAAGTGCAAACATGTACAGATGCTGCTGGAGGATTTTTCCAACATTTTCTCTGAGAAGTAAATAGTGTAATCTAATGACGAATGTCGGGTAACTCTAAGCTCCAGGGACCCTGAACACATTTGAGCATCATTTCAACTATTTCATTCATCGTCCGATATGACTTAACGTTGGAGGACGTAAATTACCAAAAAACAAAAAATCGTAATGTAATCTCCCAATTGTGTATTATATTCTCCCAAAGTTGCAAGTGTGTCCTATTATTGGTTCAAAAGTTATGGCCTATTGAAGTTCTTCAAGTTTATATGAAAATTTCTCTGTGTTGTCCTTAATATTGTATGCTTATTTTCTATTTCCTAAAATAAATGACTATCGTAAAGATTATTTATCGTTAAAGTTGTTCTCGGGAAACAACCCAAGTAAAAAGACGATTAGAAATCGACGGTTCAGGAGTGTGCATCTCTCCCATCATCAGGGTATTTATGAAATGTTATAACAACAAATGAATCACCTTACCTGTGAAAAACCTGCAGCTTTAAACCCTAGAAACCACAGAACATACCTTGAGACCTAACCTCTAAATCCTACAGCTTTCAACCTACAGCGTTCAAACTATCAGACCAACCGTCTATAGCTGTGAGAACCTGCAACTCTTAACCCTAGAGCCTCAGATCGTACCTCAAGAACTAGCATCATGATCTACAGCAAATTAAGAGGACTAACTAAAACCTCTAAACACTGTCTACATCTACTAAATATACAGATAGCACATGGCCACCATCTTGCTCATTAACTGTTGCTCCAGAACACTCTCTATTACCTTACTTTCGTTCATTAATTATTTCAGGCATTCATTCATTTATTCAAGTGTTACCTGAAATCAGCTCACTGTATATACAAGCACAAACTTTATCATATATATGCTTTGTAACTTGTGTACTCTTTGTAACTTTGTTTTAATTTTCTTGGCAGCATCTATGGTGTATCAAATTTTTCAATTCGCTAATCGTAATATTCTTAACAATAATTGTATGTATGGCTATTTCTTTATACACCTTACATGACAGACGAATAAAATGAGCAATAAGAGCTTAGAATGACTTTCGAAGCGAAACTCATTAACGTTAACATTCTGAGAGCATTTTGTGTTTGCTGGCTGCAAAAGAAAAAGGTATGTTAGCTCCATGTCACGATCCAGGGCCTTCTTGCCTTCCTTCTTCATTATTTTGTTACCAACGGCACTCTTTGTGCTTTCGTGTATTAGTTTTGTTACTGAAAGGGCGGTGGAGTTTCTTTCCTTGCCCTGGATATCTCTAGCCGGCACTTCGTGAAAGTTTAGGTTGGTTGAGCACCCCTCCAGCATTGTTTAGTGCAAAATTTGTAGGGCAACATCTGCACCATATTTGTAGGTAAAGGTTTAGGCATAAACAACTGATAATAACAAATATTTAAATACATGATACGGAGATCAATAGCCGAATACGTTACCTTAGGAAATGGGAGCATGTGCAGAAATACTGAAAAAAATATGTAGTATGAAATAGTCTATTTTTATGCATGTAAAAAATGAATAATTCAGGAATAAATAGTGACAACAATGCTTGCAGTGTGTAGCAGTATTGGTAAATAATGCAAGCTGATATCAGTGAGAAGGAGGAGCATCTGATATATGTTATCCGTGAGTAATCTTATAAGGTATTTGTAGGGAGTTTAATTTGTTGACTTGGTATCTATTTAAAATGTTTAGAGCTACCAATAAACATGCCTCACTGAAATTTGCTTCATTGTAGGAGAGGCTAGAATGCTTAACATTGTCATGTAGATTAATTGAAGCTTGTGGTACAGATACTTTACCACATCGGGTCATGACTAGGACACATGCATTTTGTAGAGGTGGAGAGGAGGTTCACAATCAGCAAGTGAATATTTTCTCGAGAACGCCGAGCCCTGCTGTTGGACTTCTCTTGCGCTAGCAAGGCCAGTTCGTACCACCTCTGGTATGACATAGAGTTTAAGAGTTGAAAATAATTTAAGCCCACTTGCTGCCTCTTACGAGAATATCTGCCCTTAAAAACACCTGTCGTCGTTTATAACCGAGGGAAGCAGGCCTTCGTCAGCCATCGTCGATATCTGTGAGACGGTGAACTCACCAGAGCTATTCAATTAAGAATGATCACATTTTTCTTGACAACGTACCTTTACTCAGCCTCATAATTTTGATGGTTCTTCTCAAACTAGTCTCCATTGAGTGCGATGCACTTGTCACAGCGTTTCTGCCAGTCTTCAAAGACATGCTGGAAACCACTTTTTGAGAGATCCCTCAAGATCGCCTCCGCAGCCTTCACCACTGCTTCTGAAAATGGATAATGCCTCCCACGAAGGCATTTCTTCAAGTTAGGGAATAGAAAAAAGTCACATGGGGCTAAATCCGGACTATAGGGAGGTTAATTTTTGCAAGATATTCAGCAACAACATTGGCAATATGCGGCTGCACATTATCGTGGTGCAGCATCCAGCCTGCTTCACGGAAACGTGGTCTTTTGTGCCTGATATGGACTTGCAATGGTTCCAGGATATCCCTGTAGTATTGTCCAGTTACTGACGTGTGTGCAGGTACAACATGCCGATAAACCATTCCATGAATTTCAAAGAATGAGATGACCATAACTGTCCCAACAGAATCAACCACTTTGTATTTTTGGGGGTCGGTGATGAAGGAAATTTCCACACTGAGCTTTGCTGTTTGCTCTCAGGATCAAAATGATGTAGCTAAGTTTCATCAGCAGTGATTACCTTTGAAAGTAACTCCGGATCTTCCTCCAACATCAACTTTAACTGCATGTTACCTCCATTGCAGCGGTAAGCGATATTAAACATGTCTGTACTTGCCTGGTTCTCACAGGCGGGAACCAGGAGTAACAACAATGAAAGTGCTACGGCGTGATTGTTTCACATTAAGCTAACAGGATACAATAAGATTGAATTTTAGTGCTAAAAATTATGACTGTAAAAATTATCATTCTTTATTGAACAGCCATCGTATTTTTTAAATACCCTGTAGTGTTGCCTTGTATGACTATGAAAAAGGCAAACCTTCTTGCTGTGTGTTTCTTGGTAATTAAACGTGATGTTTTATTATTTGAAGGACTGTATTTTGAATCCTCGTGATTATTGTTTGACCATACCTGTTCAGTTATATTGACCAACTGTAAAAATGAACATCGCAAGTTATTGTCGCGATGTCTTTGTGCCAGGCAAAGATGGGGGACAAAGCTATTTCATATTAGGACAAGTGTTATATTGATACAAATACTCTGAGAGTGAGGAACATGGCAAGAGGTACTTAACTTTGCGAAATAAGGTTTATCTTTTAAATTAATATTTTATACTTTAGTTTGCTTCCAAAAGTGGCAAGTTTAAACATGCAGCGAACAGCAATAAAACTAGTCCAAATGCTTTCTTACCATAAAAACGCAAAATATCTCCTTTGCTCTGTATAAAATGTTCACATGCTGGCAATCGTTTCTTTAAAGTCGAAGAACACAGATGAATCGTCAAGTTGTGAGTTTCCGCACATATGCAAGATTAGAGCCTTACGTGCAATAAGCATTCCTTGTTACAAGCACACATCGTCTGTAGCCTTCAATTGTTCTAACAGATCCTTTTGAAATTTTGAGTGTGCGTCTCACAAGTGTGAAGGTGCATAAAGCTTAAAAGTCTCCATACTGGCACACTGGCATCTTACAGTAATGTTTCACTGTGCAGAAAGGTTCATTATGGTGGAGTGTACTAGCGCAGTAAAGTTTAAGTGTGGAATTGAGACTCACTTGGTAACTTTCAATTACGAGCCGTGTCGTGAAATAAGGTCTCCAATTTTATTTCATATATAAAACATGTTTATTGTCAATTAATGTTGCATTGATGGAAAGGCGGAACTTACGGCTAACTTTTGCATGTGCTGGGGCAGTTTTTGTATATCCCTGTCATAGCACTCTCCAGACAAGTTGTGCAGGTAGCACTCAACCTCGTTTTTCAAATCATCGTCGGTCTGGAAATGTGTTCCATCCAGGTGTGACTTCAACTCAGGAAACAGATGATAGTCACTAGGTGCTCAGTCTGGACAGTAGGGGGAATGGGTGAGGATATCTCATCCAAAGTTGGCCCGGAGACCCACCTCGCACACACCTTGCGATAATGCAAATGTTCGGTCAAAATCTTGTCAATCGTAGTCTTACTGACTTCAGGGATAGTTGAGTCCAGAGGTTCTACTCCCATTAGCCTTGAACCCGTAGGAACAAGACCCGGGCCTCTTTCAACCAGGGAGTTATCCGAGCTATCCCGTGAAGGGCGCCCGGCATCCTCCGTGGGGCTTTCCATTAGGGCAAGACCTAGTTTCCTAACAAGCCCCCCCATCTGGTCCTAGGGACACAAGACGGGACGAAAGTGGATACGCCACTTACGCGCGTCAACACTCAAGGTGAAGACTACCGATATGACCTCGGTGGGGCCGCCTGGTGATCTAGCACACCTTCTACTAGCTAAGCAGGCTAGTACCCGGAAACTTAATGGCTTCCCTCAACCCCGTCCGAAGACGTACCCAATCTCCCACGGGTATCGGGAACACACTGCCCCCTCGAGACCATCCCAATCCGAACAACTCCCGAAGGAGGGGCTCGGCTGTTCGGTCCGAGGTTCCTCTAGTAACGTCAGAGGTACCACGAGTGCTAAGGGTCCGCAGCGCCCGCACTTTGGCACTGACTTCAGGGATAAGTTCGCACAGCTTGCCAACTGTCACACGCAGAATATTTATGCATTTCTTGCTCCACCTTTGCAATTGTTTCGGATGAAACCGAAGGCCGACCAGGACGCTGTTGGTCATGGACGTCTCTACATCCGTCTTTGAACTCTCTGACCCACTTCCGCACGTTTTGACGTCCATACACTGTGGCTCATAGACTTCCCATACCTGACGATGAATTTCATTGGAGGTAGCGCCCTTGACACTCAAACGGATCACTGCACGTAACTCGCCCTGGGTGGTGGAAGTAATTGGAAGCTCCATCACAAACGGCTGCCCAGCCAAGACTGAAAGAGGGGTTCGTTGTTTTGGGGATTTGAAGTGGTGAAACAAAGCCACATGCCAGTATTTCCGGATCTCGCGTAATAGCGTTCCTTATTGCTCCAGCACCTTGGAGACATTTTACGGACACACCTCGTACTACCTTTAGAGAAGAAGTGAATATAAAATCCGATTATTAACATATAATCATTAATCAGTGCCTTAGAATTTTACTTCTGTTTATTAGGGTTAGCTTTGAAGAGCACTGAGTACCATAAACCATTATTTCTAGCTTGTTTGCTCCACTCAGGTTAAGGGGTAACCTTGGCATATTTATAATATGCATTATATTATATTTTTGCACAACTATCCAATCTCAGCCGAAAGAAATTAATCTTAGGGGAAGATAAGTTACGCTGTTATGCAAAACGGAGTGAGTAAAACGTGTAGAATGCTTATAACTTTGTTGTTATAGTTTTGTGAAGTGATATTTTTTCCCACAAAAGCTGTAAGATATCAAAATGTTTATATATACCTATGATTGTGAATAGGCGTGACTCATTTTTAGTCATTTTTTATTTGTTTATTTATTTTATTTTTTTCTTTTGTCTTATATCTCGAAGGTACAGGTGGATGCATCTTTTTAGCTGTAATTTCAATTTATTAGGACATGCCAGCACATGGAATTTAAACCAAGAAAATGCTGTCGTAAACGCGTTGCTGTGACTGGCGGCCGGCGCACACAAAGGGACAAATAGGGCAGGGCGGAGATAAAATGCTTGCCGAAACAGATAAAGTTAGATGACTGGAAGGTTCGTCTTTCATCGTGTGCCGTCTTGAATGTTACTCCACTAATTTCTAGAAATATGAGTAGAGGTTGAGGCGGGAATCGGTGGCTGCAATGTTAATTCAGGAAACGGAGTTGAGGTCAGGATTCTTTTGATGTAGGATGCAATCAGGGAAAGACAGACTATGCGCCGGACTTGTTCTCTGTTGTAGGTAAGGGTGAGCATAAGTATACTCTGTCTCAGGGTCCAGCGTTTAAGTGACAATACACTATGCTTCCTTGATGGTTTCTCTCACCAGTTTATTGATAAAACATTTATATTATGGGCTCGCTCCCTAACACATTTTCTCGCCATGACGTCGCTATCATACCTTGATTCAATCTACCCACTTTTCATTGGCCCACATCTACTTGCATGTTTTACTCTGCACAGTCCCGCCACTTTACGCATCTTCCCGCCGAAACGACCCAAGATGAAGTGTCGCGATTTTCATAGTCTGTTCGCGCCTTTTCCGTCCACGGGCTGATCTATCCACACCCATTTTCTATTTCATGAATGTTCTAACCGTATCACGTGATGCATAACAATTCTGATTAGAGGTTTGTTTTTCTTATGTTTTAACTAATTGGTTTTTCAGCCCTTTCTATATCTAGGCACCAGTTCAGTTTTTGTCCCACCGGGTTTGGACACTTGAGGTCATGTAGAGACATTTTCTAACCTTTTTTTTTTTCACATTTTCCAACTGTCTCGCGTTTCTATGTGGAACTTTGCCCTCTTGTCGCCCTTTCTCACGCGTTTAGCTTATGTGACACATTCCTTAGCTTATATATAGTTTTATTTTCCCTCACTTGCGTATAGCATCGGAAACCTAAGGTTTCCGTCTCAAGGTATACAAAAATGAAACCGCAACTCGCCCAGGGTAAGTAGTAATCCGAACTGCATATGTATACAGCTGTCTTGAAAGTGAACTCTTTTGTTTGGGGACGGTGACCTTGCAATTGTATTTGTGAATGTTACGTAATTCTGCTACTATAAAGGTTGGCCGAAGTTTGTTTCTACGGGAATGAAGAACAATTTGGAATTTCTGAAAACTGGAATTTTAATTTAACGAACCCACAAAGTCACAATACATTCGTGACAGAATTAGTGGTGCTGTGTTGTAACATATAATGAATTCACTTCAAAAGTGGTTCAAAATGACCTCAATTTACTGGCAAATAATACCAAAGACAATTTTTGTAATTAGATAATCCTTCCAGGAAGAGTGTTTGCCTGATCAGCTATATTCCTTGCACAAATCATAGCTTTTACTCTTCAAGATCTTTTGGTCGGTCCTTGTAAAGCCTTCCACTTCAAATATCCCCACAAGAAAACGTCTAAGCGGTTCTTGGCGGTCACTTCCTCTTCTGGAAGTTCATGATTTATGTAATTCGCCACATATCCTCCATAATGTGCTGGCAAGTAGATAAATGTGGGGTTTCTTCCAGAGATAGTAAAAACATCAAGAGCTTTATCACCATCTATAACTCATTTTGTAATTCCAGACTTTGCCTTGTTTTTGAAACCTAGTTTGATTGAATTTTTCTCTAACTTTTACTTACCATAGAGCGAGTAATCCTTCGTTCTGGATAAAATTCATTAAACAAGACACAACCTCCTTTTGGGTCCTCCTTCTATCACCATATCCGATCGTAATTAATATTTTAATTCCTTGTCTTTCTATAAGTCAGGGTAAGAGATGCAGTGGCGGTGTGACGTCAGCTCCGTCAGCTCTATCCGACAAATATCCTCCCGAACGAAAGGCAGGTTAACGTTTGACGTCACCACGCTGATTTCTGCTGCCCAAGAGGAAGGAAATAGTTTGATGTGGGGTAATTGATGAGTAATTATGCAGTAAAATTCCTGCTTTGGCATTTTGTCTAGTAAGAGTCTTAAGATATTTAAGAAATTAATTTTATTATTTGGACATTATTTTACATTCGACCAGGAAATGTTACAATCCGCGTTATAATGGCTTGGGTTTTGCTACAATGTGCCTATTTAAATAATGAGATCAGCCAGAGGCAAACGCATATGTACTATCTAAGAATTTTTATGTTGTACATAATGATCTAAATAGATGTGCAATTAGAAATGTCTCATAAGTCATTTTTTCTCTCTGGGCAACCGAATTCAATTCCTCTCCGCTGTGCGTTTCTTATCCATGACTTGTTTGGATGCCGGGAGAGGGTCAGTCGTAACCTGCATAGGGATCGGCGAGCGGTAGCAACTTCCTAGCCCTGGTCGTTACTTAACATATCATGATATTTGATTTGTGTTTAAATTAAACTCGCATATACTTGCGAAGAAAGCGAGTATACAGAAGCTGTCAGATTTAGCACAGATTTAGCAGGAATACCAATTTGTAAGTTAGACTTTGCTTAAGTTAACCTTAGCGCACCAGAGCGTGTAAAAGTTATACCTTTCTCATTTCTTTTTCTATTTTGCTGGATTGGTGGAGAATTCACAGCTGAAATTCGCAGATTTAGTAATATCTTTACAAATATATCTAAAATATAAGGTGTTTGCCTGCAATTACTATTGTACACTTTTACAATTAGAGGCATTTCCAAATTATAAGAATAAATAGCAAATGAAAACAGTGAAGTTTTTGTAATATTTACTATTTAAAATCCCATCAAGGTAAACCCGAGTTTACTCTTCAGATTCGGATTGAAGAACAATTTTTTCACTTTCACTACTCGAAAGCTCCTTACGTGAAGCACAACAGAGACAGACAGGGGGAGGGCAAGTCAGTAATGGAACACAAACATTTTAGCAGTGCACGCCACTGACTTCCGCTACATTGTTGATGGCGTAGCGTGCAACACGCAACGTTGTTAACGTACGCCCGAGCTTCTTGTGTTATCGATTCAGTTAGAGAATGCATGCAATGCAGAAGCTTTCTTCTTGTTTCCTTCTTATTTTGGGTTACTAGTAGCGGGATGCTAATCTGTTGAAACGTTGCGTGCTTTGTTTTCCCCGATTGCTCTTCGACCTTTACTGTTAGACCCATACCTACCGCTGCAGAGTGTGTGAATCTCAGCGCCTGTACATACAACCACTTAATGGATTTTAAAGAACCGTTAAAGCCTCAAGCTTAAGAGAGCCAACAAATCTACTCTCCTTTATCAAAAAACCCTTTTAGACGAATCTCTAGAAATGAAGTTAAATCAAGGATTAGTGAATTAAGAGACCGAAAACAAAAGTACTGTTTAGCTTACAGTAAACAGCAGGGAAATATCCGTTATCTACATTAACATTGGTTATTGCTCTCTACCATAACAAATTATTCTGTAAAAGATTTACTCTATCTATATATGTTAATCCAAATTCTCCTATTTCGTACCTTTTTTGGAATAGAAATACAAAGTAGGCCTGAGAGACGCTATAATATTGCTTTAAAATTCTGAATAAAAACTGCCCATTTGATAAAAGTGTAAGAAAGGGGAAACTTAAAAACATAATAGAGAATGAAAATTGCTTTTTCACACTAGCCGTGTGTAGGACGCACTATAAAAGGGTAGAGCCAGACTGGAAAATTCAATGCCATAGCCGAGATTTGAACCACGAATCTTCTGGTCTGCATCCAGCCGCTCTAAACCATTAAGCTACTATGCCCAAAGTGCCAACATGACAATAAATTCTCCAACTGACTTGTGTTTCTCCCGGTAAAGCACTAGGAGTTCTCATAAACACATGAGACAACTACCTTAATGGCGACTTACAAAATGTAAGTACTTCAAGGCCCGGGCTTTATATTTCGGACCACTATTAGGTACAATTAATGTAAAATAGTTGTTCTTTCACACTAGCTGTGTGAAAAGGTAGAGCCAGACTGAAAAATCCAATGCCATCGCCGGGATTTGAACCACGGATCTTCTGATCTCCGTCCAGCCGCTCTAAACCATGAGTTACTATGGCCAACGTGCCACACTATGGTCATAGTAGCTCAACGGTATAGAGCGGCTAGACGGAGACCAGAAGATCCGTGGTTCAAATCCCGGCTAAGGCATTGAATTTTTCATTCTGGCTCTATCCTTTCGTTATGCGTCCTACACACGGCTAGTGTGAAAGAACAATTAATTTCCATTAATTGAACCTAATAGTGGTCCTAACTATAAAGCCCGGGCCTTAAAGTACTTACAGCATTATAAGTCGCCATTAAGGTAGTTGTCTCATATATTTATGAGAATTCCTATTGGCTTACCGGGAAATCATTCTTTTTATGGTCGTCTCCTTCGGATTAAAAGTGCCGGTGGGTGTTTCGGGTTGCATGACAGCATAAAATGTTCTTGGTGAAACTTCCTCTGTCGTTAAGGCGGTCTCTGACCCCGTCTGCTAGGGTCGTTTGTGGACCAGTAAATTGAGATGCCGGTTTTAGTGGCCTGCTGGGAATAAAGTGAAGGTACCATGCCCTCTTCACTGTCGTGGCTCCCTAGGGCTCCCGCTCACAGTCTTTTCTCGCTTCAACCTTCATCCCGAGGGTGTCCCACTAGGAGCATAGAAGCAATACAACAGGGGAAGACGTAATAGCGGTGTGACATGACCTCCGTCAGTTATAACCGCCAAATATGCCCCCGAACGAAAGGCAGGTTAGCATGTGACGTCACCGCGCTGATTTCTGGGCGACAGGAAACGTTTCGTGTATTAATAAGATGTACAACTTACATATTGGGTGTTGTAATATTAATGCTGACTGGTTTAATTACAATTGGTCACAGTTTATAAACAATTACATTTTAGCCCTGTGCTATGAGCAAATATATAAAACATCATCTCGTAGTTTATCTGAAGGTCAGGCATGTTATAAAGTAGCTAAGTTAAAACAAATTAAAGTACTCTGCAAATTAGAGGGGAGCCATTCAAGAGAATTACGTGGACATTTTCTGACACTTTCTGTTTTGTTTTTCTTTATCTAGTTTTTTCAATATCATGACGGAATGTCTGGGAAATTTGTAATCGAAGGCTGCAATCGAGGTTTGGACTTAGCTAATTTCATAACATAAAAATAAAATTGTTCGCACACATATGTCGAGCCAAACATACATAATGACCTTGCGGGAAGTGAGTACAACCTCGGAAATCTGGTTTGGGGGACATTCTTGTAAAAATCAGCCAAGTCTTTCTTGTGTGTATATTTGTCATTCAATAAATAGCCACATTGTAAATTTAACAGTTCCATTAGGTACGAGACAGCTACATTTTTGCCATTGTTTGTGCTACACCTCAGATTCTTTACTCACAGCACCATTTGTATAGGCAAATTGAAACTACACGTCTCTTGCATGACGTCAGATGCACTGCTGGCCTCGCTCCAGGCTGAAATACTTTACAAATGTCGAAGCGGTCTTCCTCTGCAATAGACCAAGTTTGATCCTCTCTGCAGAATCGCCTCCGTACCGTAGTCTAGTCCAGTCAAAGGCGTGACGTACTCAATACGGGCCCTCCTGCAAAAATTAAAATGCGAGCTCCGCAAAATGTAATGTAAAACCGATCAGTAACTAACTGACAACTTCAATAACAGCTATATTATTGGATGCCAGAGTTAGTCACATTCACAATAATTCCAAGGAACTGTTGCCATAAGTTCTTACCTTTCTTTTGTTCTGAATTTACACCCGCATCCACTGTGTTTTCCTTAAGTCACGAATTGAAAACGAAGCAAGTTTTCAAATATGCATAGCTAATTTCTTGTCGCAATATACTTTTGGTTAGGCACCTCCAATCTTGTACTCCTTCTCTCAATGCTGACGACGATTTCTGCCCTACTAGAAGTCAACACGGTTTACAGTAAAGTCATTTTTAGATGAATAACACAACCATTCTGTCCAAATTTTTTGTCCTGCCAAAGTTAACTTTTCCTAATATTTAGCGGAGAAGGACCTGTTTTCCTGCTTAGCATCTTTGGGCAGTGGATCCCGCTGACTGGCAAGGATTTTGTCTAACAAAGAACTTTTTAGTTTCATTATCTGCATCTAATTGACAATCTGCACTATCATGTGAATAGTCTGTGATTGACCTAATAATATTTATGGCGTTTGCTATTTTGTTTTCACTTTCGCAGTCATTATTGGTGTTCACTTCAGAAATGCATTCATTTGTGACGCTGAAAACTTCTGTAATTGTTGAGGTAGTACTACTACTAGGATAAAAAGGATAATTTATTTTCACTCACTTGTTTGCTTCTTTTTTTAATTAACGCTTCTTCATTCTTTTTTGTGCACCACTTAGATGTTTGTACTTTAAAAGGTTTCATTTCACTTAGAAAGTACACAGTTAAATTGAAAAATTTAAACGTTTAATCACTAAAGTTTTGAAAATATCACATCTCTTTTTCCGATGCACCTAGTTCCCGCGAAGAAAGCTCGTCTGAAACTGAGTTGGCTGTTGACTGACCTGCCAGTTATTCACATCTTAATGTGTAATTAACATAGTTAATTGATGGAAATTATTCATTTCTCCACATTAGCCGTACATAGGCTAAGATTTTTGATGGATACAGTCAACATCAAAAATTCAATGTCATGGCCGGGATTTGAATCACGGATCTCCTGGTTTCCATTCAAATGGAGAATCTAATGTCGGGACGGAACGTTGGCCATGGTAGCTCAAAGGTTAAGAGCGACTGGACGGAAACCAGGATTTCCGTGGCTCATATCCCGGCCATGGCATTGAATGTTTCATGTTGACTGTATCCATAAAAAGTCTTAACCTATGTACGGCTAGTGTGGAGAAATCGATTAATTTTCCATCAATTAACTAAAATAATAAAAACTTAAATGATGAAGCCTGGGACTTAAGTACTTACTATAGTAAGTCGCCACAAACGGTGCATTTCGGATGAGAGAGCCCCTAATGGTCTACCGTTGAAATATATGAGTCAAATGGAGAATTAAATGTCAGGACGGAACGTTGGCCATGGTAGCTCAAAGGTTAAGAGCGACTGGACGGAAACCAGGATTTCCGTGTTTCAAATCCCGGCCATGGCATTGAATTTTTCATGTTGACTCTATCCATCAATTGACATAGTTGTTGAATAATAAGTGTGACAAAAGTTAAATGTTTAGAAAAAAAGATGTGCAAATTACAATATCAGAAACTCTACACCTCAATAAAGAATAGCTTTCTGCTTAAGGTGATATTTTGGTATTCATTTTCATTTTGTAACTATGCGCCGCTTGTTTGTGACGACAGAGAAATATGATGAAAACCAGTGTTACCAGAGAATTCGTAGTGAAGGATAAGCATTGTTAACACACACAGCTTTACTAAACTCAACTACACGTTGATCGATTCTAGGAAACCGTGGGCCATTAACTTTCTATGCAGACTCACATTAAACTTGACTATTTATGATACACATATTTCATAATTTATATCTGTATATATTCAAAATGAAATGTGTAGTGTTTAACGCCCGCTTTTACGACATACGGCACCGCAGGCGATGACACTGGTGATATATGAGATGAAGATGGAGCACCGGTGGAATGAGATGGCGGGAGAAACCGGAGATCCCGGAGATCACGGAGAAAACCCGCCCCAGCGCCGTGTTGTCCACCACAAATCTCACTTTGCGGTCGCCTGGAATCGAACCCGGGCCGCCTTGGTGAGAGCCAAGCGGTATAAACACTGAGCCACGGCGCGGCGTATATATTCAAATTGTTATATTCATAAATAAGAATAAAAATTGTTTTTGCTCTTTTTCTGCGGGCCCCTATAATACCGGGCCCAACCGCATTGCAGGCCCTGCAGGCTCTAACTGAGTCCACTTCACAGAAAACCAACCTATCTCACAACATTTCGTGTAGTAAGATATTGTCTTTAACTCAGGTCTACCAGTTATTCAAAAGTCAGAATGAAGCCATTCTGGGAAAATTCATGCTGTGCATTTTCTTTCTCGTGGAGTTAGCTTAAATGTATGTCATCTTAATTATATCTTTTAGAAAAAGTCCTTTCCCGGCTAAGCTTGTGTATGTTGTCTTTTCTTAGACGTTTTTGGGTCACACTCGTGGAATCGGCTGTAGTATTTAAGACAGCGTTCATTTTGGAGTTATGCTCTCTAAGTTGCGCATAAGTTGGACACAAAATAAACACAAAACTTTTACTAAAAGTATTTTGGATTCACGAACCTTCAACATTTACATCTCACTGTCATATATTTGGATGGAATGCTGTACTTTCTCTATTTGCTATGTACATGGTGGAGAAAATAACTATTTTTTCAATTCACAGAATGTGTGTCTTTCCAATGATATATCGGTATTGAATGTTTTGTTGGAATGTGATACCGACTACATAAGTGGTAGATAAAGTAATAAAAAGCCAGAGCTGTTAAAAGTTGCTTTAATAAAGCAGTATTGGATTCTATGATATAGTATATCTGATGGTACGGGAGTTCTCTCTAAGCTGAGAGGTTTGTATACGAACACCTACAAAGTTTGCTTTGTGGGTAGTAGTGCTGACCATGCTAGACTGTCCTGGTACACACATATACTAGACTCTTAATGGCTATTTACAGTGCAGAGGACAACGTTTACTAAGCCAGTACATCGATTAAATGCCGAAAGGAGTAGAGAACCAAATGAGAGATATAGGTTATTATACTAAGTGTTTATGTGCATGCAGTTCCTTTGTTTTCGGATTAAAAGTTGCTAATGCTGTTGCCCAACACCTACAGTACCTTGAAAGTCAAATATGAATAGTGATTCACATAACTGACTTTAAAATGAAGCCAGAACTACTATAGGAAGAATCATGAGAAATAATGTACTACGCCATAGGGATTGCCAGGTGAACAGGGCGTAGAAGGTAGTTTCCGTCCGAGCTGCGAACAATAACAGTTCTAATCCGTCCATGACGTCCTTCTCTTAAGTCTCCCACACATGCTCTCCATATGTGTCTGGGGCATGTGTCTTCTTATAGTAGAAATACGTCAGCAACTCTAATTTTTGTACCAGCGTCTCGAAGCTGATGAACTTCGTGGAAATTCAGAAATAGCAGCAGGTGCTATTTACTCCCGCGTTTCCAGAGGTGATCAGCTATTTGTCGGCGTGATCTAAAGGCTCGTTCATGGATCATACCTTGGTGGTTCTGGTCCGGTAGGCATCGTGGTGAGCAGATCACCAACAAGAAACTGTGCTGGAGTCAATACGTCACCATTATCGTTGTCTTGCTTCAGGGGTCTCGTGTTTAATGCGGCTTCTATGCTAAAACAGTCCGTAGTCCATCGTGAGTATTGGCACGTCCAAATACTTTTCGTAGGCACCGTTTAGTGGAGCTAATCAGTCTTTCCCACTATCCTCGTGAACGTGTTTGGTAACTAACTTTATTCCACACAACATTACAAAACAAAACATTAAACAACAGGACTCCAGAAAGTAAGTTTGTTTCAATTTATCTCCACTGCAGCGCTACGGTCGCACTTCCGCACAAGCGCGGTAGACTCTCTGTATCAAGGAGAAGAAACGTGCGCCATTGGAGATCACTGTCAGCCACGTACGCTTTGTTGTGCTTGTTTACAATGTCGGTGTTGGTTGGAAATCCCGCCATTTGTGAAATCATATCTGTGATTAGTTTTCTGAATGCTAGGGTTGCAACGCGCAATACAGAATAAGCGCCGAGGAATTCTGGGAAGAGGTGTTGTTTCTTCACGACAACGCACGACCACACACTGCAAATGTGACGAAAAGCATCATACAGGGATTTGGCTGGGACGTGTTTGACCACCCCCCGTACAGCCGTGACCTCGCTCCCAGCGACTTTCATCTGTTTTTGCATCTCAAATCTTTCCTCGGCGGTCAACACTTGAACAATGACGAAGAGCTGAAAGAAAATGTTTCCAACTGGTTAAAGACACAGGCGGCAAACTTCTGTGAAGAAAGTATACAAAAACTTGTGCCTCGTTATAAGATATGCCTGCAAAATTTCGGCAGTAATGTGGAAAAGTAGTTTAGGAGTTGAAGAATTTTGTGCAATAAATAATTCTTCTGTATCTGTACACAATTTAATTTTATTACCAAACAGAACTTACTTTCTGGACGTACCTCATATATAACACATGGCGCGACAGCTCTTAAAGGGCCAAGGCCTACTAACCCGACTGCCGGCCTCACGCCCACTTACGCACGGCCGAGGTGGACGATCATCCAACCGATACGGGGAGGAGATGTGGTCAGCATCTCGGCATCCCCCAGCCGGAATGTTGGTTTCCGTGATCAGAGCCGCTTTCCTCACGATGCTGAGTGGACACCGGTCCTATATCCGGGACCTAAAATCCCCACCACATGGGTGGGATCGAACCCGGGCCGCTTTCCGTGGTCAGGGACCAAGGCATGCTGCCTTAGCCCGCTACGCCACGGCGCAGGACTATATATATAATATATTGTCACCAGTGACTGTTGTGATTAATACAAGTAATAGTTTGTGACTTCAGTAGTACATGTGACGTCACTCTCCCACTTGTTTGTGTGTGTGGGTGTGTGTGTGGGTGTGTGTGTGTGTGTGTGTGTGTGTGTGTGTGTGTGTGTGTGTAGTTTACGTCCTCAAGCGTTAAGTCATATCGGACGGTGAATGAATTGGGTGAAATGATGCTCAGATGAGTCCACGGTCCCGGGAGCTTACAGTTACCGGACATTCGTCTTGAAGGATAAGGGAAAACCCAAGCAAAAACCTTATCCAGGTAACCCACCCTAACAGAGATTCGAACTCGGGACCTCTTTAACCTCAGGCAGACACGGTACGATCTACGCTCACGGCGGGCTCACTCCTTCACTCCTCCACCTCTGGCATAGTTGAATGTGAAGTGTGACTCTCTGTCTATTTGTGTGCGGGCCTATGACCTGACAGGGCGGAATGCCCTTACTGACAGATGTCGCAGTTATTTATTCTCCAACACCCATAATTGAAGTAATGCACAGCTATTTGCTTGAATAATATACTATTTTCAAAATACAGGATTATAAAAGTAGACTTGACATTATAATATGCTTATTATCCAACCTAGAAGACAATGTTGTGCTTTAATAGTACAACTCTATCATTTTAAGAAAAATGTATTTGCTGTTACCATGTATATTCATTGCAGTAGTGCAAAGCATTTTATTTTGCGGAGTTAAGAGTGCACCAAAGTGGTACTTCAGCCATTTGTTTTGACAACAGCACCGTACAAGGTACAGCGAACGATATTATTCTCACTAGAGGAAAAAGAAGACATGTCACGATTTTCTTCTGTTGTACTTGATCACTTGAAACAACGAAACTGAGAATGAATGCAATGGAAACCTCATTTCTGCTGGATATATACTACTTTTAACTTTCTTTTCTATAAATCCAAGTTTCTACGAATGTTTCATTGTACGAGGCCAGTCCGTAAAATAAGGTCTCCAAGGCATTGGGGCCGCGAGGAACGCTGTTACGCGAGATCCGGCAACACTGGCGTGTGACTTGTTTTCATCCTTTCAAATCCTCACAACAACGTGGCAGCCATTAGTCTTGGCTCGGCAGTCGTTTGCGATGGAGCTTCCTACCACTTCCGCCGCCATGTGCGTGTTGCGTGCAGTGATAAGTTTTCTGAGTGCCAATGGCACTATCCCCACTGAAATTCGTCGTCAGTTATGCGAAGTCTATGGGCCACAGTGTACGGACGTCAGAAACGTGCGAAAGTGGATCAGAGAGTTCAAAGACGGACGTACAGACGTCCATGACAAACAACGTTCAGGTCACGAAAAAATTGCAAAAGTGGAGCAAGAAATGCTTAAAGATTGGCGTGTGAGAGTTCGCGAGTTATGCGAACTTATATCTGAGGTTAGTAAGACTACGATTGACAAGATTTTGACCGAACATTTGCATTATTGAAAGTGTGTGCGAGGTGGGTGCCCAAAATGCTCACCGATGACCATAAATGGCAATGTGTTGAAGCGGCCCACTGATTCCTGGAGCACTATGCAGAACAGGGCGAGGAATTGTTGGATTCAATTGTCACTGGCAATGAAACTTGGGAGCACTACATAACACCAGAAACTAAAGAACGTTCTCGTCAGTGGTGGCGTTCGAATTCGCCGAAGCCGTGAAAGTTCAAACAGACATTTTCTCCCGGCAAAGTGATGGACAGTGTGTTCTGGGACAGAAAAGGTGTTCTGTTGTGCGAGTTTTTGACCGGCGCAACAATAAACGCCGCTAGCTACTGTGAGACTTTAAAAAATTGCGACGTGCCATTCAAAATCGAAGGAGGGGAATGCTGACGAAGGGAGTGGGTTTTCATCACGACAACGCTCGTCCCCAACGGTTGATCTGCTGGTCCAGTTCGGATGAGACATCCTCACCCATCCCCTCTACAGTCCATACTTAGCACTTAGTGATTATCATCTGTTTCCTGAGTTGAAGTCACACCTGGGAGGAACACATTCCCAGACCGACAATGATTTGATAAACGAGGTTGAGTGCTACCTGCGCAACTTGTTGGGAGAGTGCTATGACAAGGGTATACAAAAATTGCCACAGCGCATGCAAAGTGCATCTATTCCAATGGTGATTACGTTGAAAAATATCTGTAAGTTCCGCCTTTCCATCAATATAACATTCATTGGCAATAAATATGTTTTCTATATTAAAATTAGAGAACTTATTATTTTACGGACATGCCTCGTATAAAGTTGTATAAAATTTTAATTTTGTGTCCCCTGTGACCTTGCTTTTTAATTCTTGTACACACATACACACATCGAAAGTTGTTAGTTATATTTTGTATATTTCTATTTTCATTCAAGCTTATTTCTCAACACAAATAATTGAAAATGGAAACTATTTCCAGTATTTTATTTCCAGTAACACTCCTTGATTATACTGGATTTTTCAAATATGGGCGTAACGTTTGTTACATTGCCGCATATTTTTAGGTTATTGTACTGTCTTCCCAACAATGTAATATGTATACAGACACTTGCAAATCTGATTCTTTATTTTAATTAATGTTTTATCGCCCAAGTTTAGCATAACGTTTATTATCTGTTTCAAATAAGATGCTTTTTGTCCTTGAGCAGTACTAGGTGAGGAACCAATCGGAGTCCTGCGGTGTTGTCGTATTGCATTCCCCCTAAGTGGTGCGTGACGAGCGCCAAACTAATCAATCTCTAATAAATACTATTCGCGCTAAGACAATAATTCAGATTTAGCAAAAACTGATCCACGAGGAAGGAGAGAGTTACATGTTTAACATAACCTTAAAACCCTTAGTTTTAGCTCAAATGACTTTCATAATACAAATAAATAAAGTAGATACCATTAAATTATAACAACGCATTGCGACGTAAGCACAGTAATGAATAGGTTGGCATGTATACGTGAACCTATTTTTGAAATTACTCACAAATGAAAAGTAAACATTTGACATAGCGTTATAAAAGAAATATGTACTTCGAATAAGCCAATATGTTTGTTAAATTCGATGAGAGGAAACAATGCACTTCCTGCTGGCCTGGCAGAACTTGTCTGGTCATATTGTGTTAAGTTTATGAATGGTTCGTAATCTCTATTTACTCTTCCATGAAAACGTTTTTCAGCTGGATCAATGAGAAACAATCCAGCTTACCCCTTACTACTGCCAGAACAATCCAATTGAATTAATGTGGGCTCAAATTATGTTGCAAACAAAAATAATATTTTTAGACTGACTTTGAAAGATTTATTCACGAAGAAATTAACAAAGAACACAACAGGACTGGGAAAACTGCGTGAAACACCAGATAGATTACAAGAAGGTGGCTTTTGGAAAGAAATAGCAATAGCCAGATTTTGGAACCTATCATCATAAATTTGCACTAGTCGACGAGAAAGACAATGACAATGACGAACTATCTCTTAACCTAAGTAACATTTACAGCTACATGGATGCACCGCTGGCATTTTTGTTGGATTAGAAAAATAAGTAATTCATAAACTATAATTAATTTTAAACTATCTATTCAAACCATTTGCATAAAATCCGGTATTCATGTTGCAATTGTGTTTTAAGCTGCATTATTATTAAACTTTGGAAAATTCAGTTTGCGTTCCCTTACATATAGTGGCAAGAAGACAGAGGGGGTAATATAAAAAAGAGTGGAGGTAAAGAGGTAGCAAAGCTGAAGGCTCTAACGCATCACATTCGCTACAGGCGAGAACTCTTTCCATTTGAAACACATAATAGATGATATTTTCTCTTCAGGTTTATAACTTCAGAACTGTATACTTTCATATCCTTATCAGTCATCAATATAAATATTAAAACAGTTTTGTGACAACTTACTTTCTTTTTATATCTTCCGATGTGACGTACGTACCTGCACTTAGGATAATATGGTATTCTGGTGTAAAGATTTAATGGTTGGTGTATGTCGGTATCTTCTTTTGTCATTATTATGCATCCTTTATTCCTGATAACTGAGTCAGCAGATTTCTAGAAGTGAATGAAAGCGAAGTGTATGTTATTTAAAATTATGAAAGAACGTCAGCTGTATCTTATACATTTTCAAACGAAGGAATACATGTTGAACAGTTTGTGACATACATTCAAAGGATTAAACGGAAATGACTGCTATTAATAAACCAATTACTTTCATGGTCAATAAATGCAAATAATTGTGCAATGTCTTGCTGCAAAGTATAAAACAGTTTGAATAACAACAAAAGATGTATTTTTCTTTGTTTTCCGAAACATTAAAGCACTTCTAGTCGTAATTATGGCATGGTCTAAGATGTGGAGTTACAATAGAACGCTAATAAGCGAGGAGGACTCATGAATTAGATATCTGCATGTAATGCACATCACTGGGGGCACTACTGACAATGTATCTTGGAGACAAGAACGTACATGACCGGAATACTGGAGTTCTACACCTTGTAGCAGCCGGTATTCGAACTGTCTGTGTTTAGAAACCTCATTAAGCTAGCACACAGAAATCAGTGCTGCTCTTGTTCACTTCAAAAGCAAAACTGTTTTGTTGGATTTCGTGCAACCCCAACCCCTTGTTTCGCAGCAACTTACTGATGGAAGAATGGTGTACTACAGGGTACACAAGCTATTGGAATTCACCAAAAGCAAACTGTGACATATTTCCCACATAATTGGACTATACTAATTACTTTCAGTGGGCATCAGTACCAATATAGAACGCATTGTATGTGATTATAGTAGTGTTACTTGTGACTGTTAACCTTCCGTTGGCCGCGTCAAATTTCGTGACGCCGTTAGTCGCGAAGTATCTGCTGGATACATATAACGTTAATTGTGTTTTAGTATCTGTTATCACTAGTTTTAAAAATTAATGCACCTTCATATGAATAGGAAGCGTTTCTCGGACAGTCATTATGAAAATATAGACACCAAGGACATTTTATTGTCCAGTAGTCTTGAATATTTTCCGTCCTTAGCGGAACACACCAGCAAGATATAATAACGCAATAAGGACCTTCATTTATTTTATCTCTGTGTCTCTGCAATCACTCTCACATTCATATTTCACTTTGAAAAATATCTATGCATCTGCTGGTGTGTTGCACAATTATGGAGAATATCATAACTGACGAAATATCTCCATGATGATGATGATGATGATGATGATGATGATGGTGATGATGATGGTGATTATGATGATGATTATCTTTTGTCTTTTGTACGCACCAAAATATTAATTTTCATCATTTCCCAGCACTTTATTACTTTTCTCTTCATCAACATTGTAACAGTATTTTTGGGTTATGTTCGGAGGAATTATGAAGGGATTATGAATTTATAAAAATATATGTAGTTGTGTGATTGGCCGAAGTAGTAATGGTATGACGTAATACGACGTAATGTGGTGACGTGCCATTGGATCGGCCAATCACAAAATTAAGTAGAAGTAACGTTAGTTATGAGAAGTCAATAATCTTTAGGAGGAAGATATGTTCTTCAGTCTTGAATAGTGACGATAAATCAATAATCTTGTTATAAAGAGAAAGAGATTTTTGTTGTAATGGTGGATTGTGATGAATATTGATATTCGATCAAGAACGTTTTAAGTAATAGTAGTTTGAATCCGTTTAAATACAACAAACTATGAAGGAATATATTACACAAATTTTCTCATGGAACTCAATTGATACTTCAAAATAATCGTGAAAGTGAACATCATGAACATAATTTTGGAGCCGATGTTGGCGTGGATGCTTTGTACAGAAGGATCCAAGAAAGAAATCAGAATTAACATTATCTGACCCAAATTCCTGTTACAACATCATGATCTGTATCGGTGTCCACAGATCGTCTTTCAGTTATATCTTCACATCCGCAATCAGTTTCTACAAAGCTATCCTCAATCGGCAGCGCATTATCCTCGAAAATAAAGGGATGTACCTCCTCCAAATCTTCAGGATTTTCCAAGTCATATACTTGACTCATTTTCAAACCTACGATTCACAGTAATAAAGAAATGCACTCTCATTTACCTTGCAACAACACAGCTCCTTACATCAGCATTCTCTAGCAATGGCGTGGTTGGATCCAAAAGCGGCGACAATCGTAACGTGAGTTGGCGCGATGTGTCAGACAGATACAACAGCTTACACGTGATGACGTTTGCCTCGTTTGCAAACTTAGCATTAGGGAGAAATGGTTGAAACTTACAAGAAACAATAACAACTGTAGGATGGAAGTTGTACTGGCTTGGCAAGCCTTTAACTTTATTAATTGTCATAATAAAGAAACAAACTTGGTTAGTATATCTCACAAATACATACGCGACTAACGAAGGGTTAGGTTGGCGTGCTTCTCGTGCCCTCTTCGATATCTAGGTCTTTGATTAATTGCTGGCGACTGCTCTGGTCGGAAACCAGACCATTCTCTCAGGGTATACAAGGTGCGTTAACTGATAAGTTTAAAGGAAGCAAGTAATTAGTCATTAGTATTGTATGTTCTATCTTGAGGTAAACAGCGATTTCAGTAATAATAATGATGGTAACGATGACGATAACGATACCATAAGCTGTCTTTAGTGGTATAAATACGTCTGTTATGCCGAACGTTCCCTGCAGTGACAGCTGCATATACATAATTTCCAGCACGGTCTTCAAGAGCTAAGAACTGTCGATTACCGAGCATAATAAAATGCTTTTGTAGTGATACCGAAATTATAGTTTGCAGGAGCAAGGAATAATGATAGACGTCAAAGGAATGTTGGCTCTTTGTGACGACCAAGGGCAAAGTCAGTGAGTTGGGGAAAGTGTTTATAACAATGCCATGAATGAAAGGAATAGTGTCCTGAAGGTTTCTAAAGGAATTGTCACTTGACGTATATGAATAGGGTATTCTTTGGATCGTTTACAATGGCGACCAAAACAGCCACAAAGGGTCTTTGGTTTGAAAAAGGAATTTGGAGAGTGAAAGTTATATAAATACACACGCGCAGCTGTGGTAAAGGGTAGAGTCAGACGTGAAGCCTATTAGAGCGGTCAACTTGTTCGGTCTTGAATATTTGTCAGGTCATCAAAATTTATCGAGAAATATAATTAGCATTCAGTCACTATAAACCGTGATTGGTAACCCTCGGTCGGCAGCTTCCATTTCGAGGTTTGAAATAAGAAGCAGTGAATAAATAATTTGGAAACGGGCATTCCAGTGTTGTAAAATTTCCTTCTCACAGACATCCACGCATACCCTGAGAGAAACCTCATTGCTCACTATAATATTTGCTTCAAACTGGTGCACAATGTAGAGCAGTGGTAACCTGTGATCACCACCATTAAAATCTGTTACAGTAGGATTGTAAGGCTATTAACTACTGTGGGCTTGAAGGCTACAGAGCTTTCCCTTCACCGAACTCTGTATTTTCAGAGTACAAACTCCTTTACAGCGCAGCACTACCGCCTGACCACGCTGAATCTTGCTACTTGGAAATATTGGATTGAGAGAATAGAATTAATGAAATGAAAAGTGGTGAAATGGGGATTTAAGGTGAATATCCTTCTCAAAATTTTCCTAGTAACCCTTGAAAGCCTCAAAAAAGCAGAATGACCATATCTATGCAAGCAGTTACATTAACCTATTATATGGGCCAGAAGGACAAGATCTGTCAAATAGTCAGTCATTTGGGGAAGTAAAAGAAGACATTAGAGGGCCACAAAATGTACTAGCAGTAAGTAAAACAAAGTTCTCTCTTTCAATTTCCGAAACAGACAGGTGAATTGGACATACTAAGGCAGAGATATTACGCCGTTACGGAAAATGTCATAATGCGTACGATTATTTCTCGTGTTCGTGTGTTTATGATCCAGTTTACTATATGCCATTTAAATATTTAATTAAAATACGCCATAATATTTAAATAATGCCATAATAGGATTTATAACGTTATTCTCTATTCTATTGTTGGTAGCAAGTAACAAGGGAGAGGGAGACAGAGAAAGAGAGAGATATTCCCAAGCCTGGGGATACAAACTTGCATTTTATAAGAGTTGCTGCGTTGCGAAATTTTGCAAGCATTTCATAATTAATCAAGTATTTTACTCAAGGAAAGATACGTGACTCTAAATCCAATGCTCAATTTAGTAATAACATATTAGTTATTGCAGTGGAATGGTTTTTTTCAATTATTTCATTCACAAGAAATTTTTTCATGGTAATCAAGATAAATACCAGGGTTGTTCAATAAAGTATGATCACAGGTTTTTGACAACGTACCTTTACTCATCCTCATAATTTTGATGGTTCTTCTCAAAATAGTCTCCCCTGAATGCGATGCACTTGTCTTAACGTTTCTGCCAGTCTTCAAAGACATGCTGGAAACAATTTTTTGAGAGATCCTTCAAAATCGCCTCCGCAGTCTTCACCACTGTTTCTGATGATGGATAATACCTCCCACGAAGACGTTTCTTCAATTCTTCAAGTTAGGGAATAGAAAAACGTCACATGGTGCTAAATCCGGACTATAGGGAGGGTGAGGGATATACTTCACGTTGATTTTGCAAGATATTCAGCAACAACCTAGGCAATATGCGGCCGCACATTTTCGTGGTGCAGCATCCAGCTCGCGTCTTGGAAACTTGATCTTTTGTGCCTGATATGGACTTGCAATGTTTTCAGCACATCCCTGCAGTATTGTCCAGTTACTGATGTGTGTGCAGGTACAACATGCACATAAACAATTCCATGAATATCAAAGAATGAGATGACCATCACTTTCCCAGCAGAAGCAACCACCTTTACTTTTTTGAGGGTTGGTGATGAAGGAGATTTCTATACTGAGCTTTGCTGTTTGCTCTCATGATCAAAATGATGTAGCCAAGTTTCATCAGCAGTGAATACGTTTGAGAGAAACTCCGGATCTTCCTCTAACATCAACCTTAACTGCGAATGTCCTTATTTCGGGAATCAAAAGTCTTGGAACCCATCGCTCACAAACACCTCTCATGTGTAATGTTTCGGTCACCAACGTATCACCAATGTTGAGTATTTCTGAAAGTGATCTTAAGGTAATTCATCGATCCTCTCTCACTATGGCAGCAGCAGTGCCTTTTTTTCTTCCGTAAGAAAAGTAACTGTAGCACCGGGTCCACCTTTCTTTCAAATTTATTATCTTCCCACTTTAAACATTTTAAACCGCCTTCGAGCTGTTATGTAGGGGGTAACAGACTCCCCATATGCCTCCTATAACATTGTATAGAGCTCAGCTCAAGAGTTGTTGAGACGAAAGCTGAATTTCAAAGCGGCATATCGTTCCTCGCGTGTTACCTCCATTGCAGCGGTAGGCGTTGTAGAACATATATGAACTTGCCTGTTTCTCACAGGCTGGAAGCAGGAGTACCCACAATGGAAGTAGTACGGCGTATTTGTTTCACATTAAGCTAACAGAATACATTAGGATTGAATTTTAGAGCGAAAAATTAATAGCGTAAAAAGTTATTGTCATTCCTTATTCAACAGCTCTCGTATTTGTAATTCCTTGTAGAAAAAACGAGAACATGGGAATACAGTAGATCTAATTGATAGAAAAAAAAAATTGACGAGATTCTCGTTATAAAGGGACTGAACTTACGTTGCCTTGACAAGACGAGGTGTTAAAATGCGAGTAATGACTGCATATTTAGGTAATGTACGACTATCTATTGAGAAATGTTTGGCTAACAAGCCTCCGAAAATTTGAGATACCCAGTTCTAAAGGACTGTAGACTCTAATGACCATGAATGGTCGATTTTCGCGGTGGCCTTAGGCCCTTACTGCGGAAGATTTAACGCTGAAAGTGTATTGCAGGTATTAAAATTTGTTCATGGATTGCAAGGTTTAGTATTACAAAAAGAATCACACCAGACCGTAGCAGACAATTTCAGTCTAGTCTCATTAATTTGCTTCTCAAAACACTTGTTATCAACCACATTAAGACGGTGGCATTTCATCCTGCATCAAATGGAAAATCGAAAGGTGGCACCGCACATTAAAGTCAGCTCTCAAATCTCAGATGTCAGATGATTGGGTCGAGAAGTTACCAATTGTACTTCCAGGTCGTCATTCATACATCAGATAGCAGCTGCAGAACTTAAATATGGCAAACCAATCAGATTACCTGCAGATTTCTTCAATGAAAGTGAAATCCCACCTTCAACGCAGAACTTCATATACACACTCCGCCAGCATGTGAGGAGTATTAAGCGTGTTAAGTTAGAACACCACCATTCATGCAAGCCTTTTCAGTACAAGGTGTTAGCATCATATACTCATGCTTTCGTGAGACACGATGCTATAAGAAATCCACTACAACCAATATATGATGAACCTTTTCTGGTGATACAAAGTTTTGAGAAGCATTTCAAAATCAGCATTCCACGAGAACCACAAGCAGTATCAGTGGATAGATTAAAGCTTGCATTTTTGTACTGTTCTGCTGATTCAGCGCCTGCTATGAACGTTGCCACTGATACAACACTAATGATTTTATTAATAATAACTAAACACTAGTAACACAACTTCACTTATCTTATTTAAATCCGGGGACCGGTTTCAAAGCAAACATCTGCTTTATCCTCAGCCACTCAGCTTGACACTCACCCACTATTCTTCCACTCCGGTAGTGGTCAAGGTCAGTCAGTCAGTAAGTGGGTGAGTGTCAAGCTGAGTGGCTGAGGATAAAGCAGATGTTTGCTTTGAAACCGGTCCCCGGATTTAAATAAGATAAGTGAAGTTGTGTTACTAGTGTTTAGTTATTATTAATAACCTAGTTTACTTCACTGTCAGCAGCTTCACTTTTTTACATAAACACGTAATGAGTCCTCTCAACAGGGAAACAGCCCGGTCATGAAAACTGGAACACTCAATAAGGAAGAACTGTCATCTTTCCACAGCGTTTTCAAGAGGCTGTTGTTTTAGGGAGGCAGTAGTCTCTGACTAACAAGCCTCCGAAGATTGCAGTTATGTTGGCTATCCTGAACTTTTCTTTTTCTCTGTTCTTTCTTTTGTACTGTTACCGCTTATGTTTTGTTCTATATAAAATAACCTCAAATAAATCAGATTTGATTATAACATAAATCTTTATTTCAGCACATTAAGATCAACCAAAAATACCATAAAAACAACAATAAGGAATGTCTTGGAAATAGTAATTCCACAAAAAATACATTTGACATAAATTGCACGCTAACGAGACACTTTTTAGCCTATAATGTTTTTGTAAATTTTAGTTTCTGATACTTGCTTCACATAAGCTTGCCCCGTATCTCTTAACAGTCACGTGACCTTATCACTTCTCACTGGCTGCTATTGCAGTATAGACTTCTGTGCGGCAAAAATTAGTTCGTTATTTAACATGGTGATTTTTCTTTAAATGTTGAAACAAAATTGCCAAATGTCTATTTTCGTAACTGTTTTAATTAAATATATTACGCAACAGAGTTGATTTATCTGAAATGCATGTTAATTCTTAAACGAAGTAAAGAGGAGGTTTCTTTGCTCTGAAGCACATGACACGATAGCACGTGATTTAGCGGTAGTGATGACATATTTGTTTATATGACTTTTATCACTGACCTTGTTTTGAACTGGATTAGTCATAAATCGCCATTTGAAGGTGTGTTGTGCCGAGGGCCAGAGCTAAATTATTTTATTGATTGTTTATTGCGCGTGTGCTTATTATATGTATAATGGCAGAGTCTACCGCCAGTTTTTCACTGAAGCATCGCAAGAGAAAACCTATACAAACCGGCGAAAAAAGAATTGTCTTGCATGTGTTTGGTACACTCACATAGAAGAATCCGTTTTCGTCAGTGACAGAAGTCGAAAAGCTGTGCTGTGAATTTACAGGTGTGTTAGATGCGTAGGAACATCGCGACATGAAATTGAGACAACAGGAAAACTTACTATTCCAGGGGCGATATTGTTGTGTGGCGAAGACGTAATTTAAGGAAAATCAGACTGTACCGGGATACAAGTCACAAAATATACTACGTTGACGACACTTGGGTGAATGAAGGACACACGACAAGCATGACGTGACACAACTTTTAAGACTGAAAGACAAGCCTTTTTGTAAGGAATGTGTGCTGGTTTAAAAACTCCCAATGGAAGAGGCCGATGTTTCAGTTTCATTGCTCATTCATTCAGGTTCAACTTGCTCAGTTTCGTTATAAACTTGTATTTTTGCATGACTTCATATTCTTATTTGTATGATTTTATCTATCTTCCTGGCAATTATTATGACGTTTACTGCAAGTTTAAATGTGACGGAAAGGCAGCGCCTATGACCTATGGCGCGAAAGAATTAGCGAATTAGGATAAGGGGGAGGTAGCGGCACGCAGAGTGATACATGTCAGCGGGGCAAAGTTATAAGAAACAGAGATTAGTTATGCAAATTTTTAATTCAGGAGTCTCAAAACATATTTCTGCTGAAATCTTGACATAACTTTTAGGTGCAATAGATGCTTATCCCACTTACTATGTGTGTTACAAATAGTAAAATTCTTATATGCCGATCTTTCTAACGTTTATCTTGTGCATTTAGTCAATAGATTCATCAGTAAGCGTTGTTCTCGATTTCATCAACGGAGTGAATTACACACGTTAAAATTGTCATGCTGAAATTGATTAAAATATCCCCAGTTTGCAATCGCTTGCAGCACAGTTAATGTTTATGATTAGTAAACAACATGCAGTATCCATCTGTTGACCAAAGCAATTTATTCCTTACTGTAAAGCAACAGGGTATAGCAGCGCGGTTACAAATTGCCGTTTCACCATTAGCGACAGCCTTCCTACCAGTTGTAAATGATACGATGGGGTTGTCTGTTGGGGAGGAAAGCTCTTGATTATCCAGTTTTCGATACATGTACGGCAGACTGGACTCTTCTACGAAATAAATTTCAGCGAACCTAAAAATACGAATGTTGTGGATGAAACTCCATTTCTGTTTCGAAATTAATTGCTTCTCGCGGAAAAATGAAGCGCGGTTTGAATATCCACTGATTGTGGATATCTCTATAAGGTTTCGTTTTAATGGTCTCCAGCCCAAATTAATTTACTTGTCAATTATCTAAGCTGTCAGTACCAATATAGTTGAGCGTCATTTTCCACATCTGTGCAGGGCTCCATTGCGTAGGCGTCTAGTTTTTGCCTCACTGTGTACTGGTGTGACATTTGATTTTTGTTACCTTTATAGATGCAGTACTGAAAATTGTGCTTTTATCATGTTTCATTACCTACTTTCGTGGGTTTTTATTACCAAGGGTCTTGGGTTAGTGGGCTGGAGTCCTTTATTCTTTCCCTGCCACGCAATGCGTCCGAGTACGATCTCGCCCTTGGGGTACTGCATTTTAATTCACGGGTAGAAGACCTGTACCCACTAAGCGCGGTGATAAATTTGAGGCGGTAGAATAGTCATAAATGGATGTTTCAATTTCAACTAATGTTTTAAGATACGTAAAAACAATCTGTGTTATATTTTCTCTTGGAATTAGTCAAATTAGAACATATCGTAACATAAGCTCCCAATCATTGAATTGGTTTATAGTGATTTAACGTCCAAACCATATGCAGCAAGATGACATTTCTAAATCTTGGAGTCTTTATCAACATATTTTCACATGCTGCAAAATTATACCGTACTTTAAATTTCATCCCGATCAAACAACGTCAACTTTCCAGTTGGGTGTGTCGAGATGCTGACACATCTGCTTCCCATATGGATTGAATGATCGTACAACTTTACCTTACGTGTGTAGATGTGTGGCAGGCAGATGAGTTCGTGAACCCAATTTAGTTTATAAATATTAAAAGCAGAAGCATTATTAACAGTGAAGTATTCTTCATATTTGAGTTTGATTTATGAGTCACTATGTGTACACTCAAACTTCACTTACTTGTATAATTGAAACGTTTTCAAGATCATTCGATCTCATCTCAGCTGTTTGGTGACTCACCCAAACAGCTGAGGATGAGATCGAATGATCTTGACAACGTTTCAATTATACAACAACAAGTAAGGGAAGTTTGAGTGTAAACATAGTGATTCATAAATCAAACCCAATTTAGGTTGTTACATAAAAAAGTACTCTCTACTCCTAATAATCCATCTTACGTTGAAAGTTAAATTAAAACATTTGTCAGTTATATGTTACGTATGAAAGAAATCTTATATGTTTCTTCATGTTAAAATGTTTGTTTCCTTGTACAAAACTTGTATTTACGTATGTCAGACAAACTTAAAACGGATCCTCGGTCAGTGGAAGTGTTTTGTTTCGATAAAAGGGGCGAGGAGAGCAATAAATCTTTAGGGCCGCAAGTGCTATATTCAGGTGAAATTCTGATAGGAGAAATTGGAAGAATCCTAAACATTAACGCCCTAAAATATACATCACATGCATTCTCTCAGCAGATGAATTCAAAAATTCTTCCCGCAAAAATATAAAAAGTGAGCTCAGCGGTTATGGTCCACCAATAAGAACAGCTATTCACGCTTCCATGTAAGCAGTGGTAGGGGTGTTTATAGACGCAGTTAAAATAAAGATAGAAAGCTGAAATTTAGTCACTCGTTGCCGTATACGTGGGATGGGGTGGGGGAGACTACATCTGTTAGCGCGTGAAGTTCGCGCGTATTTAGTCAGTCGCTGCCGTATACGTGGTGAAGAGACCACGTCTGTAAGCGCAAAAAGTTCGTGCGGTTACTCAGTCCCAGCCGTATACGTGGGGAAGAGACCACGTCTGTTAGCGCGAGAAGTTCGCGCGGAATTTTACTCAGCCTTTGCCACATAATTGCAAGTGAAATCACCCACTTTAGCGCAAAAAGGTGCGCGGAATTATAAACATTTAACGTTTAACTCCAGAGGCTCTACTCCCATTATTACTGGACTCGTAGGACCAAGGATCCGGGCCTCCTTCTACCCGGGTGTGATAGAAAACAAAGGGGGTCTTTCCGTGGGGCAGTAGCTTGAGTCTAAAAGCCCCCCAGCCCATCGACAGCGTCAAGACGGGTGGAAGTGGATACGCTATTTAGGCGCGTCAACCCCGCAGGGAAGACTACCGAAAACTTCGGTGGGGCAGCTTGGTGATCTAGCACACTTTCTATTAGCTCTCCAGGTTAGTATCGAGGACTTATTAGACAACCCTCTACAACATACGGGCGGCCGTAACCAGGCCGGAGGTAGCCAATTCCCCGTGGGTGTCGGGAACACAACTTCCCCCTCGAGTCCAACCCAGTCCGAATGACTCCCCTACGGGAGGTGCTCGGCAGTTCGGCCCGAGGTTCCTCTGGTAACGTCAGAGACACTACGAGTGCTAGGGGTCCGCAGCGCTCGCACCACAGCAGCTGAAGGGGACGGATCCCCTCCCCTAAGGGAGGAATTTCAAAGAGTCGCTTTTGCATACGCGTGTATGAGTCAAATGGAGAATTTAATGTCAGGACGGCACGTTGGCAATGGCACCTCAATGGGTTAGAGCGACTGGACAGTAGTTCAAATCCTGGTCATAGCATTGAATTTTTCATGTTGACTGTATCTATCAAAAATATTAGCCTATATATGGCTAGTGTGAATAAATGATAATTTCCATCAATTAACTTAAATAATAAGAGTTTAATGAGTCGCCTCAAACGGCGTATCTTGGATATGAGAGCACCTAGTGGTTTACCGGGGGAGGGAGGGAGGGAGGGAGGGAGGGATGGAGGGATGGAGGGAGATACTTGTGTGAGTCAAATGTAGAATTTAATGTCAGTATGGCACGCTGGCAAAGTTACCTCAGTGGGTTAGAACGACTGGACGGAAAGCAGGAGATCAGTGTTTCAAATCCCTGTCATCTCATTGCATTTTCCATGTTGACTGTATGTATTTATAGAAATTCTTACTGCCACAAGGAATAAAGGAATATAGATGACTAAGTGATAGTAAAATCTTTTAAGAGATGTCTGAAATTTGGTGACTTTGAAATCCCGTTCTCTCTGAACGTCACACACATAAAAATGAATAACGACTTCCCCTTAGATAAAAATATTGGATGTTGTATCTTAATATCCACGACAATAGAAAAGTGTATCTTGGAAATGAATTAATTCCACACAAAGCATAAATGGCATAGTGTAATTTAACACATTTAATATTTGTGGAGAAATATTTTTACCAGTTGGCAGTACATGTTAATAATTACGCAATAAATATGTCACCAAAACATTTATCTTCTATATAATGAATTAGCAAGATAAGCTTGTGCAAGAGCGAATGTAAAAGGTCACAAGACTCCAGCAAATGAGAAGTTTCTTGGTGCAAGTTGGAGACAATCATTACAAGACCTTTCAACATAATATTGAGACTTGTGTGAAGAGAATAGGATAACAAAAAGCTCGCTCAAGCAATTCAACAAAAGAACTAGCTTGCTCATTGATGTTTACATTGTGACAGAGGCACTTTTCGTAAACAAAAGTTTGATTTCCACCTCAATAGCTCATAGTGGATGAATCTAGTTTCAGTGCAAGTGCTAATCTTTGATAGTAGCTGAATTTGTCTTCTGCAGAGCTTTCCATTTCCTGTAGAACGTAGTGAATACATTACTTCAAAGCCTTGCCTGCTTTCGCCCTGGATGGTTGTAGGATGGCATTACACGTGTTCCAATACCAATGTCCCCCGTGGGTAGGTTATACACAGGGGGATGGTGATATGTAAATGGACGGTCAAGCTCTTGTTTTGTAGTCAGAATCATGTGCTATTCTCATTTGCAGTGCACTACGAGTGACTAACAACGGTAAACATGCCATGTTAATTAAATTCATAATTACGGAGTGCTGTTAAATTGCACGGAACGTCAAACGCGTTTCCCTGAAAGTCCTGCTCGGTGAATGATATCAGTGTTACTATCCTGAGACAGTTGAATATCACCAAGAAATTGACGAAGATGAAATGCTTGCCACGGCAGTCAACATAATTAAAAATAGAATAACCTAGCTATACGGTGGTATACGAGAGCTGTTGAATAAATAATGATCACAAGCTTTTTGACAAACAACCTCTACCCATCCTAATAATTTTTATGTACTTCTGAAAATAGCCCCCCCCCCTTAATGCAATGCAATTTTCCCAGCGTTTCTGTCAGTGCTGGAAACCATTTCTTTGAGAGAGAACCTTCAAAATCGCCTTTACAGATATCACCATTTCTTCTGATCCTGGATAATGCCTCCCACGAAGGCGTCTCTTCAAGTTAGGAAATAGAAAAAGTCACATGGGGCTAAATCCGGACTATAGGTAGAGTCAGGGATGCACTTGACGTTGATTTTTGCAAGATATTCAGCAACAATATGCGGCCTCGCACCATCGTGGTGCAGCATCCAGCCTGCTTCACGGAAATGTGGACTTTTGCGCCTGATATGGACTTGCAATGTTTTCTAGTTACTGATGTGTGTGCAAGTACACCATGCTGATAAACCATTCCATTAATATCAAAGAATGAGATGACCATAGCTTTCCCAGCACAAGCAACCACTTTTGCATTTTTGGGGGTTGGTGATGGAGATCTCCACATTGAACTCTGCTGTTTTCTCCCAGGATCAAAATGATGTAGCCAAATTTCATCAGCAGTGTCTACGTTTGAAAGAAACTCCGGATCTTTCTCTAACATCAACTTTAACTGCATGCAGACCTGCATGCGAATGTCCTTTTGTTTGGGAATTAACAGTCTTGTAACCCATCGCGCACAAACACGTCTCATGTGTAATGTTTCTGTCATCAACGTGTGGGTAGCACCCAATGAAATGTTCAGTATTTCGGAAAGTGATGTTACGGTAATTCGTCCATCCTTTCTCTCAATGGCAGCAGCAGTGTTGATGTTTTCTTCCGTAAGAGTAGTAACGGGAGCACCGGTTCCACCTTCGTTTGAAATTCATTGTCTCCCCTTTAAAAACATTTTATACCGCCTTCGAGCCTTAGGGAAGAACATATTCTCTATAGGCCTCATGCAACAATGTATGGCTCTGAAACGAACTTTTGTTGAGGCGAAAGCAAAATTTCAAAGTCGCATATTGTTCCTCGCGTGTTATCTCCATTGCATCGGTAGGCGATACTAAACACATCTGAGCTTTCCTGCTTCTCACAGGCGGGAACCATTAGTACCAACAATGAAACTACTACGGCGTGTTTGTTTCATATTAAGTTAACAGAATATAATAAAATTGAATTTTAATGTGACAAATTACGACCGTAAGAAATCATTATCATTCTTTGTTCTACAGCTCTCGTAGTTTCACGATGGAGGCTTTTGGGTTCGATTTTCGCTGAGCCAGCATCAATGTGTTTGGTTTTCTTCCGAATTTTCTCTGGTTGGAAAATAGCGTGTTGGTAATTTTACAAACCGCTGCCTACTGCTCAGACTCTACCCATAAGACTAGGAAGCCAACGCTACTTAAATGTGCAGGGTAGTTAAATTATAGCTTCATCAGAATATTCATGAACTGAGACTTTCGTGGTCGGTCTTTATAAACTAGTAAAGTTTCTGAGTTCATAAACTAAGCAGTTCATCAGAGGAATTTGTAATATTCAACAATCTGCTTCCAAGCACAGTAGGATGGATCACTTAGTACTACTTCACACCATCGTCACTGAATGTATAAGTGGTACTCTTTTGTCAGTCAATGCACTCGACAATTAGTTTAAAAAAATAATTTAATAAACGCACATATGGGGATGGAATGCTTAAATTATTAAGAGTTTATAGTCTCTTTTGCCCCATAAGTTTATATAAGTTTAAACTTTAAACAATTTCCATCATAATTAAAGTATTATTAGACCTTTTTCCTTTTTAAGATCTATTGGCGTTAAAGATTAACTATCCCCGTTCATACAACTGTCATCTGAATTTAAATGTTTACACACGATTAAGAAACAACCGAACATCGTAAATTAAGGTCTGTAAAGTATTTATTCTATTTTTGTACATTCTCTCAAATACGTAAGAAGGTATTGCACTACAGCAAACATAAGTCAGCCCGCCTCTGCAGCGTAGATGGTAGCGTGTCTGCCTCACGTTCAAGAGCCCCCGAGTTCGAATCTCGGTCAGGGTGAGTTACCTGGGTAAGGTTTTTCCCGGAGTTTTCCCTTATCCTCAAAGACGATTGTCGCGTAGCTCTAAGCTCCATGGACCCTGGACTCATTTGAGCATCATTTCACCCATTTCATTCACTTTCCGATATGACTTAACGTTGAAGGACGTAAAATTACAAAAAAAAAAAAAAAAAAAAAAAAAAAAAAAACATTTAGAAAACATTCGACGTCTTCCAGCATACAAAAAGGAGATTAAACTAAGACGGCTGTTGAATAAAGAATGATCACAATTTTTTTTTGACAACGTCCCTTTACTCATCCTCATCATTCTGATGGGCCTTCTCAAAGCAGTCTCCCCTGAATGTGATGCACTTGTCCCAGCGTTTCTGCCAGTCTTCAAACATGCTGGAAATCATTTTTGAGAGAACCTTTAAAATCGCCTCCGCAGCCTTCAAAACTGCTTCTGATGATGGACAATGCCTCCCACGAAGGCGTTTCTTTAAGTTAGGGAATAGAAAAATGTTACATGTGGCTAAATCCGGACTATAGAGAGGGTGAGATATTCACTTCACGTGGATTTTTGCAAGATATTCAGCAACAACAATGGCAATATGCGACCGAGCATTATCGTGGCACAGCATCCAGCCTACTTAATGGAAATGTGCTCTGCGGCACCTGAAAAGGACCTGCAGTATTTTTAGGATATCCCGGTAGTGCTGTCCAGTTACTGATGTGTGTTCAGGTACTAAATGCTGATAAACCATTCCATGAATATCAAAGAATGAAATGACTATAACTTTCCCAGCAGAAGCAACCACTTTTGACTTTTGGGGGCGTTGGTGATGGAGTATTCCACACTAAGCCTTGCTGTTTGATCTCAGGATCAAAATTATGTACTTTAGTTTCATCAACAGTGATTACGTTTGAAAGAAGCTCCGGATTTTCCTCTAACATAAACTTTAACTGCATGTTACCTTCTTTGCAGCGCGGATTTTCCTCTAACATAAACTTTAACTGCATGCTACCTTCTTTGCAGCAGTAGGCGATACTGAACACGTTTGAACTTGCCTGTTTTTCACAGGCAGGAACCAGGAGTACCAACAATGAAACTATTATGGCGTGTTTGTTTCACATTAAGCTAACATAATATAATAAGATTGAATTTTAGTGCGAAAAATTATAACCGAAAAAAATTATAATCATTCTTTATTGAACAGCCCTCGTACACTAAATCTAGCTGATGCTAGATATCAGTTATGTTCCTCTTGGAAACCAGCCTTAAAACGGACTCCGTCGACTTAAAGAGCACAAATTATACAGCTGGATCATCACTTTCTATAACCACGCCATCTTCTAACCTGGTATTAAATTTACTGAAAGCAGTCTTTTTTCAGTGATGCGAATATTGATAGTGCTTTGTCTTTGTTTATATTTGTGTTATAACCAGTGATACATTTGTGGTTATAACTTCTTCTTCTACCTCACGGCTTTGGATTTTTTAACCCGTTCCGGCTCCAAATTGGTCTGCCCATCTTTTCTTCGGTTTTCCCTGGTTTCTTCTTCCTATAGGTTTAAAGTTTAAGGCTATTTTTGGTATTCTGTTATTATTCATGCTTTGAAAATATTCTTTCCATTGATTTCTATTTCTTTCAATAGTATGGTTTATTTCTTCTACTTTTAATTCTGTCCTAATACCATGACTACGTTTTTTAACCATTTTGGTATATCCAGCTATTGCTCTTATGAATTTCATTTCTGATGACTGTATTCTCGTACTATTTCTTTTTGTTAGTGTCCATGTTTCTGATTCATAGATCAGAGTTGGTATTGCCATTGTATTGTATAGTTTTATTATAGAGTCCTTTCTTGCTCTATTTTTAATGTTATTTTTATTGTGCCTGTTATATAGTTAAATATATTTATTTTCTCTATTATATCAGCTTTCCCTTGGTACGAGACATTACATCCTAAATACCTTAAGTGTGATTTCTGCTCAATTATTATGTTATCTAACATTATTTTTGATCTTACTTGATTAATTCCTTTAAATGCCATGGTTTGGAATTTATTTGCTGATATTTTCATTCCATTGTGGTTATAACAATTATTTAAATATGCTGATGATGTAATGGTATTTTCACCTGGCAATTTTACCGACAAGATCTCGAACATAGCACAGTATTTGTTTGGATCTTGCTTAAAAGTAGACCAAAGCAACCAGAAAAGGGAAAGGCACATGACAGCTCTCAGCTTGTCTTGTAAATAAGCTTTATCTCTGCATCTCAGTCTTAGTGTTCTATAAAATTAGGTAGAATTATTCTTGATTTTGGCAGTTAAGCCTTGAATAGCCACTACCGAAACCACAGTTTGCTCTGTAAAAATATTCTGATGTTCTGAATTACTTAAAATGCAAATTTCTTCAACAACAGTAATGACACGAGAGGTCTAACGCCATTTCTAAATGGCTTCTTTGAGCAATCTGTTAACACGGCTTTATTTAGTTGTGTTTGGCTCCAAATATACCGATATCAGCTCCAAATGCTGCTAATCTAAGACATAGTCGTGATTTAGAACCATCGTTGTTCTCTCGTGGTACTTCACTTAAGAGCTGCAAAACAAAACAATGTCTTTATATATCTCACTAGATTTGAGTTCCTTTCACAACTGAACAACCTTGGGCAAATATAGTTATCCAAAGTGGCTGCTTGTAAATTCAACTTTTATAAAACGAACTGTGTTAAGTGGTAAAACACAACTTTATTTAGAGGATTAGTTAATAGTTTCTCTTACCGTGGATGATAAAGCATAAATTTCGAATAATTTTCTTACATTACCTTCCTGTGTTCCAATGGGTCTACAGCTTGATGTATTCGGTTTTGACATCTCTCACTAGTAATTGACTAATAAATTTGTTAGTTTAATTTGCAGTAATTTTAGAATATAATTTCAGTCTTAATGGAAATAAGAAATATAACAGTCGAATGTGTTTTGTGAAGAAGTGCAAAACAAATGCATGCTAGAGGAGAGGAAGCTAATAAAATTATATAGTTTAAAATAAAGATAATCAAATATAGCTAATTAGCTGGAATGTAACGTCGTAACTTCATAGTTGACAGATTTAATGACATAAATGAACTACAGTTATTTATAGTGGTAGAGGTTAAATCGAGCAGGATGACTCAGACTGTTTCGTCCTTGTCACACCTTCGGGAGGTCGGGAGGTCGATTGCGTGGTCTACCTGAGCTTAAGTGGGGGGTTTTCTCCCGTCGGATTGCTGTATACGTTAATTATATCCCTGAAATTTACTGCCCCTCCTTTCCTTCTCCATTATCATTTCACATCATCCCTCATCTGGTGGTCTTCTGCAGGATAGAAGTGTCTGCAGGTGTTTCGGTACAGCATGGCAGGATGATATGGTCCTGGTAAAACTTCCTCCTCCAGTCTTCGAATCCGGTGTCGGGCATTTCCAGACCAAAGTAGAGTTGAATTTCATGGCGAGGTCTATCCAAGAATC